>CM046034.1:30848122-31090622 GCA_025215565.1 Flaveria ramosissima
CCATTTCTCATTTAAAACGCCAAGTCATGCAAAAAAACAACATTTCAAGGATGGATATACAATCATTTCTCAGTCATCTCGAATCAAGTTCCCAGTTCTTTTCATTTTTATTTACTTATACTCTCCCCCTAAATTTGTATTTTTGCAAACTTTTCCTTTTTTTTATTTTTATTTATTTAATTTTATTTACTTTTTTTATTTTATTTTTATTATTATTTCTTTTTTTTTTTTTTATAAAACTGTACAAAAATAGAAATTTACCGAAGAAGGTCTTCCAAACTACACTGATATGAATATAAGAAATGAGTTCTCAAGAAATATGCAGTGATTGTGAAGTGAGAATGGTGATTGTGCATATAAATATCCAGATTGTGGATAAAATACCATGACCTTAACCAGTTTGTTCCGCCTCAAATTTGAATCAAGAACAATCTCTGTCAGTAAACCGGATTACTAACAGTCCTCCTGAATTGTTCTTGCACTCATTAACAAATTAGTTAGAAAGGGGAACCCAGACCATCGAAGTCCTGGAAGTTCCTTTTTCATCAAGATAAGTAACAAGCTTCTGCATACAACCGTTTAAACAATCGGGGATTGTTGTATCCTTCTTTTTAATTTGCCAAATTTGTTTTGGTTCAATTAACTTGGATTTGAATGAATTAAATTTGGAAATCATTTTCTGTTTAAGACCAGAAGGAAAAGAATTTGGTTTCAAACCTTTGGTCATTTTCATTTTTGAATCATGTGAAACCGGCTTCACATGAAAAGGTTTGGATGGAGGGTTTTTCATCCAACCATTCAAAGATGTGTGCTTTTTACCTCTTAATCCAGAGAAGCAACCCGTGTTGCCTTTACCATCTAGAACATTCTTTGTAGACTTACAGCTGGAGAAGCAATTCGTTTTGCCTTTACCATCCGTAGCAAGCCTTTGAGGACATTTCTTAACCACATGACCTTCTTTTCCACACTCAAAACAAACCTTGAATGGCTTTTGGTGCTTGACTGAATCATGTGATGCAGGTGGGGATGAGGATTGCTTTGAGCTTGTAGCAGATTCTTGCTTGTTTTGGCATTTGCTATGCTGAACAGGGAATGAGATCTTCACTGATTGAGTGGGTTGTTTTGCAGTTGGAGAAGAGATCCGTATTGGTCTTAATTCAGCTTTTGGAAGCTTTTGAGACTTGACAATGTCAGGAGATATATTGATCTGTGAGGAACCAACACGCTCCTCTGTGTTTGATTCATCATCTGAGCTTGACCAGTCTCGTATACACAGATCTGCTTCCAATGGATCTTGATTGACAGGAATAGAATGTGTTGTTGTTTGAACTTGATGATTAGGTGATTTCGGATTTATCTTTTCTTTCACAACCCTGACAGGCTCAAAAGTAGGAATTTCACCTGCTTTAAACTTATCAAAGAAGTTAGAAGAAATAGTAGATATAGATTTACAAACAACCGGGACTGAACAATCATTAGCTTGACTGTCAGGATTCGATTTATTGTATCCCATACCAGTTGTAGAATCATAATCATCTCGCACCTCTTTAAGATTCACACCGCTCAAACCTGCATGCAAACTACTATTAGATTGTTCAAACAAATCATTTTTAGGATGAGGTTTGGGAATTGGTGAATAACATAAAGTAGAAGGGGGTGGAACTGAATTAAATATAGCTTCACTATCAGATTTATATCCAATCCCATGTTTCACCCGCGCCCCTTGTTGTTTAGCAATAAGCTCATCCTTTTTCATGTGTGAAAGGGTCCATTTATCAAGCTTTGTTTGAAGCTTTGTCGTTTCAAATTGAGCTAAAACAGCTCTTTCTCTCAGAATATTAATTTCAACGTTACGCTCCAAAATGGTTCTTCTTAAAAAATCATTTTCAGCCAATGCTTCATTAAGTTTTCTTGAAAAAGCAATTTCATTTTTCTTTAATTCCTGATTGATTGTTTTTAATTCTTTTTCATTTTCCAATAACAATTTGTTTGCCTTATAAATCCCAAATAACCGGATTTTGCATGACGAAGAACACATATCCTGAACAGTCTCATAAGGAAGACCCATGATAGTTCGTTCTGCAGCTAAGCTCTTTTCACAGTTGCAAGCCCATGTGATTTCTTGTTGTTCCTCTTCTTTGACCTTCAGCATCTTGTCAATCTCAGACTCTTTCTCTCTTTTATCAGCTTTTCCAGCCTTATCATCATCGGTTCTCATAGACTCTGGTTTACTGTCATTGTCGACTCTTAGAGCTTCATGATTCTCTTCAACAGTTTCTCTGAATTTAGAGTTTAAATCCGAATCAGTTCTCAATAACTTCAACTTTTCAATCATCTCTGTTTTGTAATCAAGTATGCTTGTTACAGAAGAAACAAGATCAGTATTAAGCGCGTGGGTTTGATGTAGGAACACGGCTTGCTGAAATTCGTTTCTTTGGATATCCAGCTCGAGAGATTTTAGTCTGTTGATCATATCCATAATTTTTGAGTCGACATAACCTCTTTCTTGCTTTAGCATTTTAACTTTATGATTCCATGCAGACGGAAGCGAGTCAAGAAGCTTTTGAATTTGTTCATGATTACTGAGATCTGGAACATGCTTCTTTAGATTATTTGCCACTTTTAAAAATCGATCAATTAAATCTGACAAATTTTCTTTCTTTGTACCTGCAAAAGAGTCAAACCGGCTTTGTGCCGTTTGTGAGATTATCTGATTTGAAATCTTCCGAAGATGACATTTTAATTAAATATTTTGAACAATTAAACTCCCCAAAAATATTTTTCCCAAAAATTATAAAATAATTCTCCCCCGGGAAAAATATTATTTTTAAATGTCATGCTAGAAAATTTTAGCAACTGGGGTCAAGCTGTAAAAGCCCACAACTAGCCCGGGAAAAATATTATTTTTAAAATATTATTTTTTTTAAATCTTGCAAAATCATTGAATATTTTTTTATTGGTTTGAAAACAATTAATCCCAATTAGTCAACTTTATTTGATTTTTTATTAGCCCACACCTCAATGTTTTTTTAAGAAATTTAGCCCGCAAACACAAAATTTAAAAAACCAGCCCAACTGTTATAAATCTTGTAACTAGCCCAATTGCTTTAGCCCAATTACTTTGAAAATCCAGCCCAATGAGAAAAGCCCACAACTAAACAAAAACCTTAACCCTAATACACATAATTCACAACAACTAAAACACACATACTAGATAGAAGAGAAAAAAAGAGGCGGATCATAGAAGCCCGAATCTCAGCCACTTCAGCATCAAAATCAGCCCCGCTTAAATTCCCCACCATCTGCAAATCGATGTCATCAAGAATTTGCTTCACAACTGCCAGATCCCCTTGTCGGACCTATTAGTCCGGTGCTCGATTGTTGATACAACGCTTAAATCCTACGCTTGTGAAGTTCGTCTTCCGGTGCTCGGATCTTTAATGATTTCGTTCTTTATTGCTCCATCGTCGGAACCGAAGCTTTGAAACCTTGGGAAGCGATTGAAGTGAGGAACTTCATGCTGTGTGAGAAGCCTCCGGTGGCGGTGGAGGAGGACGACGGTGGAAAGCCGGTGGCGGTGGGAGTACTGAGGAAGAGCTCCGGTAGTTGGAAAGCATGGTTCAACAAATCACTCAATCTGAAAGTATTTGTAAATCTTCAAATTCCTTGTAAAACTCTGTAGATCTGATGATTTTGATGAAGATTTGAAACTATTAATCTTGTGCAAGTGGGAGATTGTTGGATCTTGTATGCCCAATACAAATACAAGATTGATGTGGTTAGTACGTTATGATCCAAGTCGGGTCATACCCAATAACAAGCTAAACAAACACCAATAAATATTTATTTGTTGATGTGATCATACAAATAAATGTTGACACCAATTTAGAAAATGGGCTTTCTAAACTATTGCTTTTGAAATAGAACAATATTATATGGATAATTTGTTCATGAGAAATTATTTGTATTATTATTTAAGTAGGTTAAATAACAAATAAAAGTGTGTTCAAGTTATAAAATTAAAAGGGTTTTAGTTTTATAAACTTATGGGTTAAAGAGTGTGATATATTTTATTAAATTAAAATTGGTGGGAACCCAATTTTAAACTTGATTTTCGGCAGCCCCTTTTTCTTGTTTTAATACAAGACTTGAACCAATTTCACAATCCACTCAATACACACTCTCTCTCACACACATAGCAAACTCTCTCTTCTTGTTTCTTGCTGAAAATTTTCGGATTGAAAAGAGGTGCAAGAAGAAGACTTTGGTGTTGCACTTCCTAACAAGTTGGGTGTTTGCAAGGGCTTGTGGGTATACTAACTTGAGGTCATCTCTTTTGGAGGCTTGCATATAAGAACATCATCATCTTCCTCATCCAACATCCATCTCTAATCTCTTTGTTCTTAGAAAGGTAGCATTCTATGAACACCTTATGGTTGGTATTGTCTGATAGCATTTCTTTTCACATACATGATCCTCATTCTTGGGTTTGATTTGTTGGTAAATAAATGGC
The DNA here is from genome assembly GCA_025215565.1 of Flaveria ramosissima. Lineage (NCBI taxonomy): Eukaryota > Viridiplantae > Streptophyta > Magnoliopsida > Asterales > Asteraceae > Flaveria > Flaveria ramosissima. The sequence continues at coordinate 30,852,636 of CM046034.1, forward strand.
TTATTTTCAGCAACTAAAACACGGTTTTTAGCTCTATATATCCGCTGCATTTTTTGTTTAATTGGTTAAACAATCTTTGATAAACATGTTACAAACCTAACAAATCGATCATTATTGTTGCAAGATACCTTTTGTAAGATGTTTATTCACTGAAATACATTTGAGCTTTGTTTATGTTGATTGTATTGATCATTATTGTTCATACTTTGATATATTGTGGTTGTTCTTAGTGTTCTTCATCTTTGTTATCTCTTTATTGTATCTGATATTGAACGAATCAACATCTCATTTGTACTGCAAATCGATCAAATGGACCAAAAATATGGTATCAGAGCAATAGTGCTCATGATTCGTTGAGGATTTTGGTTGTTTTTGTTCAATATAATGTTTTCATCAATTCCAGATCAAATTCGAGTGTATTTGATATGGAATTTGCTTGAATTTTGTTTGTTTTTGGTTGGGGAAGCTCTGTTAATAATCAGATCTCAAATCCATTAAGATTTTCGTGATTTCAGATTGATTTTGAGTTGAAAAAGCTTTTCAGCTTTATCCAGCAAAATTACCAATTCATCCAGCGAAACTGTGCTGATCATCCAGCGAAACTACAGGTGTTATCCACTTTGAAGTTGTTTTCTTCACTCCAGTGAAACTAATATCATTGAATGAAAGTTCAACAGTGCTTGTGTGCATATTACAAGCGAAATTGCTGTCGAAAGTACCATTGAACGAAAGTTCAAGCTTGTTTCGTGTGAAATTTTCGGCGAAACTAAGTAGTTTCAGGCATTTGGCTAGCGAAACAGCTGCCAAAATTGTCTGCGAAACTACTAGCGCCTCAGCGAAACTAGTTCTCTCTGCTGAAATTTTTCTGCGAAACTACCATTTTTCTGCGAAACTAATTCTTCCATGCAAAATTACCATTCGCAGAAACTAATTTTTCTGCGAAACTACCATTTTTCTGAAATTTTTCTGCGAAACTACCATTTTCAGATTGATTTTGAGTTGAAAAAGCTTTTCAGCTTTATCCAGCAAAATTACCAATTCATCCTGCGAAACTGTGCTGATCATCCAGCGAAACTACCGGTGTTATCCACTTTGAAGTTGTTTTCTTCACTCCAGTGAAACTAATATCATTGAATGAAAGTTCAACAGTGCTTGTGTGCATATTACAAGCGAAATTGCTGTCGAAAGTACCATTGAACGAAAGTTCAAGCTTGTTTCGTGTGAAATTTTCGGCGAAACTAAGCAGTTTCAGGCATTTGGCTAGCGAAACAGCTGCCAAAATTGTCTGCGAAACTACTAGCGACTCAGCGAAACTAGTTCTCTCTGCTGAAATTTTTCTTGCTTTAGCATTTTAACTTTATGATTCCATGCAGACGGAAGCGAGTCAAGAAGCTTTTGAATTTGTTCATGATTACTGAGATCTGGAACATGCTTCTTTAGATTATTTGCCACTTTTAAAAATCGATCAATTAAATCTGACAAATTTTCTTTCTTTGTACCTGCAAAAGAGTCAAACCGGCTTTGTGCCGTTTGTGAGATTATCTGATTTGAAATCTTCCGAAGATGACATTTTAATTAAATATTTTGAACAATTAAACTCCCCAAAAATATTTTTCCCAAAAATTATAAAATAATTCTCCCCCGGGAAAAATATTATTTTTAAATGTCATGCTAGAAAATTTTAGCAACTGGGGTCAAGCTGTAAAAGCCCACAACTAGCCCGGGAAAAATATTATTTTTAAAATATTATTTTTTTTAAATCTTGCAAAATCATTGAATATTTTTTATTGGTTTGAAAACAATTAATCCCAATTAGTCAACTTTATTTGATTTTTTATTAGCCCACACCTCAATGTTTTTTTAAGAAAATTTAGCCCGCAAACACAAAATTTAAAAAACCAGCCCAACTGTTATAAATCTTGTAACTAGCCCAATTGCTTTAGCCCAATTACTTTGAAAATCCAGCCCAATGAGAAAAGCCCACAACTAAACAAAAACCTTAACCCTAATACACATAATTCACAACAACTAAAACACACATACTAGATAGAAGAGAAAAAAAAGAGGCGGATCATAGAAGCCCGAATCTCAGCCACTTCAGCATCAAAATCAGCCCCGCTTAAATTCCCCACCATCTGCAAATCGATGTCATCAAGAATTTGCTTCACAACTGCCAGATCCCCTTGTCGGACCTATTAGTCCGGTGCTCGATTGTTGATACAACGCTTAAATCCTACGCTTGTGAAGTTCGTCTTCCGGTGCTCGGATCTTCAATGATTTCGTTCTTTATTGCTCCATCGTCGGAACCGAAGCTTTGAAACCATGGGAAGCGATTGAAGTGAGGAACTTCATGCTGTGTGAGAAGCCTCCGGTGGCGGTGGAGGAGGACGACGGTGGAAAGCCCGTGGCAGTGGGAGTACTGAGGAAGAGCTCCGGTAGTTGGAAAGCATGGTTCAACAAATCACTCAATCTGAAAGTATTTGTAAATCTTCAAATTCCTTGTAAAACTCTGTAGATCTGATGATTTTGATGAAGATTTGAAACTATTAATCTTGTGCAAGTGGGAGATTGTTGGATCTTGTATGCCCAATACAAATACAAGATTGATGTGGTTAGTACGTTATGATCCAAGTCGGGTCATACCCAATAACAAGCTAAACAAACACCAATAAATATTTATTTGTTGATGTGATCATACAAATAAATGTTGACACCAATTTAGAAAATGGGCTTTCTAAACTATTGCTTTTGAAATAGAACAATATTATATGGATAATTTGTTCATGAGAAATTATTTGTATTATTATTTAAGTAGGTTAAATAATAACAAATAAAAGTGTGTTCAAGTTATAAAATTAAAAGGGTTTTAATTTTATAAACTTATGGGTTAAAGAGTGTGATATATTTTATTAAATTAAAATTGGTGGGAACCCAATTTTAAACTTGATTTTCGGCAGCCCCTTTTTCTTGTTTTAATACAAGACTTGAACCAATTTCACAATCCACTCAATACACACTCTCTCTCACACACATAGCAAACTCTCTCTTCTTGTTTCTTGCTGAAAATTTTCGGATTGAAAAGAGGTGCAAGAAGAAGACTTTGGTGTTGCACTTCCTAAAAAGTTGGGTGTTTGCAAGGGCTTGTGGGTATACTAACTTGAGGTCTTCTCTTTTGGAGGCTTGCATATAAGAACATCATCATCTTCCTCATCCAACATCCATCTCTAATCTCTTTGTTCTTAGAAAGGTAGCATTCTATGAACACCTTATGGTTGGTATTGTCTGATAGCATTTCTTTTCACATACATGATCCTCATTCTTGGGTTTGATTTGTTGGTAAATAAATGGCTTATTTTCAGCAACTAAAACACGGTTTTCAGCTCTATATATCCGCTGCATTTTTTGTTTAAATGGTTAAACAATCTTTGATAAACATGTTACAAACCTAACAAATCGATCATTATTATTGCAAGATACCTTTTGTAAGATGTTTATTCACTGAAATACATTTGAGCTTTGTTTATGTTGATTGTATTGATCATTATTGTTCATACTTTGATATATTGTGGTTGTTCTTAGTGTCCTTCATCTTTGTTACCTCTTTGTTGTATCTGATATTGAACGAATCAACATCTCATTTGTACTGCAAATCGATCAAATGGACTAAAAATATGGTATCAGAGCAATAGTGCTCATGATTCGTTGAGGATTTTGGTTGTTTTTGTTCAATATAATGTTTTCATCAATTCCAGATCAAATTCGAGTGTATTTGATATGGAATTTGCTTGAATTTTGTTTGTTTTTGGTTGGGGAAGCTCTGTTAATAATCAGATCTCAAATCCATTAAGATTTTCGTGATTTCAGATTGATTTTGAGTTGAAAAAGCTTTTCAGCTTTATCCAGCAAAATTACCAATTCATCCAGCGAAACTGTGCTGATCATCCAGCGAAACTACCGGTGTTATCCACTTCGAAGTTGTTTTCTTCACTCCAGTGAAACTAATATCATTGAATGAAAGTTCAACACATATTACAAGCGAAATTGCTGTCGAAAGTACCATTGAACGAAAGTTCAAGCTTGTTTCGTGTGAAATTTTCGGCGAAACTAAGTAGTTTCAGGCATTTGGCTAGCGAAACAGCTGCCAAAATTGTCTGCGAAACTACTAGCGCCTCAGCGAAACTAGTTCTCTCTGCTGAAATTTTTCTGCGAAACTACCATTTTTCTGCGAAACTAATTCTTCCATGCAAAATTACCATTCGCAGAAACTAATTTTTCTGCGAAACTACCATTTTTCTGAAATTTTTCTGCGAAACTACCATTTTCAGATTGATTTTGAGTTGAAAAAGCTTTTCAGCTTTATCCAGCAAAATTACCAATTCATCCTGCGAAACTGTGCTGATCATCCAGCGAAACTACCGGTGTTATCCACTTTGAAGTTGTTTTCTTCACTCCAGTGAAACTAATATCATTGAATGAAAGTTCAACAGTGCTTGTGTGCATATTACAAGCGAAATTGCTGTCGAAAGTACCATTGAACGAAAGTTCAAGCTTGTTTCGTGTGAAATTTTCGGCGAAACTAAGCAGTTTCAGGCATTTGGCTAGCGAAACAGCTGCCAAAATTGTCTGCGAAACTACTAGCGACTCAGCGAAACTAGTTCTCTCTGCTGAAATTTTTCTTGCTTTAGCATTTTAACTTTATGATTCCATGCAGACGGAAGCGAGTCAAGAAGCTTTTGAATTTGTTCATGATTACTGAGATCTGGAACATGCTTCTTTAGATTATTTGCCACTTTTAAAAATCGATCAATTAAATCTGACAAATTTTCTTTCTTTGTACCTGCAAAAGAGTCAAACCGGCTTTGTGCCGTTTGTGAGATTATCTGATTTGAAATCTTCCGAAGATGACATTTTAATTAAATATTTTGAACAATTAAACTCCCCAAAAATATTTTTCCCAAAAATTATAAAATAATTCTCCCCCGAGAAAAATATTATTTTTAAATGTCATGCTAGAAAATTTTAGCAACTGGGGTCAAGCTGTAAAAGCCCACAACTAGCCCGGGAAAAATATTATTTTTAAAATATTATTTTTTTTAAATCTTTCAAAATCATTGAATATTTTTTTATTGGTTTGAAAACAATTAATCCCAATTAGTCAACTTTATTTGATTTTTTATTAGCCCACACCTCAATGTTTTTTAAGAAAATTTAGCCCGCAAACACAAAATTTAAAAAACCAGCCCAACTGTTATAAATCTTGTAACTAGCCCAATTGCTTTAGCCCAATTACTTTGAAAATCCAGCCCAATGAGAAAAGCCCACAACTAAACAAAAACCTTAACCCTAATACACATAATTCACAACAACTAAAACACACATACTAGATAGAAGAGAAAAAAAAGAGGCGGATCATAGAAGCCCGAATCTCAGCCACTTCAGCATCAAAATCAGCCCCGCTTAAATTCCCCACCATCTGCAAATCGATGTCATCAAGAATTTGCTTCACAACTGCCAGATCCCCTTGTCGGACCTATTAGTCCGGTGCTCGATTGTTGATACAACGCTTAAATCCTACGCTTGTGAAGTTCGTCTTCCGGTGCTCGGATCTTCAATGATTTCGTTCTTTATTGCTCCATCGTCGGAACCGAAGCTTTGAAACCATGGGAAGCGATTGAAGTGAGGAACTTCATGCTGTGTGAGAAGCCTCCGGTGGCGGTGGAGGAGGACGACGGTGGAAAGCCCGTGGCAGTGGGAGTACTGAGGAAGAGCTCCGGTAGTTGGAAAGCATGGTTCAACAAATCACTCAATCTGAAAGTATTTTTAAATCTTCAAATTCCTTGTAAAACTCTGTAGATCTGATGATTTTGATGAAGATTTGAAACTATTAATCTTGTGCAAGTGGGAGATTGTTGGATCTTGTATGCCCAATACAAATACAAGATTGATGTGGTTAGTACGTTATGATCCAAGTCGGGTCATACCCAATAACAAGCTAAACAAACACCAATAAATATTTATTTGTTGATGTGATCATACAAATAAATGTTGACACCAATTTAGAAAATGGGCTTTCTAAACTATTGCTTTTGAAATAGAACAATATTATATGGATAATTTGTTCATGAGAAATTATTTGTATTATTATTTAAGTAGGTTAAATAATAACAAATAAAAGTGTGTTCAAGTTATAAAATTAAAAGGGTTTTAATTTTATAAACTTATGGGTTAAAGAGTGTGATATATTTTATTAAATTAAAATTGGTGGGAACCCAATTTTAAACTTGATTTTTGGCAGCCCCTTTTTCTTGTTTTAATACAAGACTTGAACCAATTTCACAATCCACTCAATACACACTCTCTCTCACACACATAGCAAACTCTCTCTTCTTGTTTCTTGCTGAAAATTTTCGGATTGAAAAGAGGTGCAAGAAGAAGACTTTGGTGTTGCACTTCCTAAAAAGTTGGGTGTTTGCAAGGGCTTGTGGGTATACTAACTTGAGGTCTTCTCTTTTGGAGGCTTGCATATAAGAACATCATCATCTTCCTCATCCAACATCCATCTCTAATCTCTTTGTTCTTAGAAAGGTAGCATTCTATGAACACCTTATGGTTGGTATTGTCTGATAGCATTTCTTTTCACATACATGATCCTCATTCTTGGGTTTGATTTGTTGGTAAATAAATGGCTTATTTTCAGCAACTAAAACACGGTTTTCAGCTCTATATATCCGCTGCATTTTTTGTTTAAATGGTTAAACAATCTTTGATAAACATGTTACAAACCTAACAAATCGATCATTATTATTGCAAGATACCTTTTGTAAGATGTTTATTCACTGAAATACATTTGAGCTTTGTTTATGTTGATTGTATTGATCATTATTGTTCATACTTTGATATATTGTGGTTGTTCTTAGTGTCCTTCATCTTTGTTATCTCTTTGTTGTATCTGATATTGAACGAATCAACATCTCATTTGTACTGCAAATCGATCAAATGGACCAAAAATATGGTATCAGAGCAATAGTGCTCATGATTCGTTGAGGATTTTGGTTGTTTTTGTTCAATATAATGTTTTCATCAATTCCAGATCAAATTCGAGTGTATTTGATATGGAATTTGCTTGAATTTTGTTTGTTTTTGGTTGGGGAAGCTCTGTTAATAATCAGATCTCAAATCCATTAAGATTTTCGTGATTTCAGATTGATTTTGAGTTGAAAAAGCTTTTCAGCTTTATCCAGCAAAATTACCAATTCATCCAGCGAAACTGTGCTGATCATCCAGCGAAACTACCGGTGTTATCCACTTTGAAGTTGTTTTCTTCACTCCAGTGAAACTAATATCATTGAATGAAAGTTCAACAGTGCTTGTGTGCATATTACAAGCGAAATTGCTGTCGAAACTAATTCTTCCATGCAAAACTAATTCTGCGAAAGTACCATTGAACGAAAGTTCAAGCTTGTTTCGTGTGAAATTTTCGGCGAAACTAAGCAGTTTCAGGCATTTGGCTAGCGAAACAGCTGCCAAAATTGTCTGCGAAACTACTAGCGACTCAGCGAAACTAGTTCTCTCTGCTGAAATTTTTCTGCGAAACTACCATTTTTCTGCGAAACTAATTCTTCCTCAGCGAAACTAGTATGTCAAAGATGACTTCCCTCACCCTTGCAGATCTTGAGAGTGTAGCTCCCAACAGACCTCCGAGACTTATAAACGGGGATAACTTTGAAGATTGGAAGAGATGTCTCAAAGCCTTTTACTTCTACACCGACCACAATCAATGGGAATCTATTATTTCTGGTCCACACATACCAACTGTCACTGTTGGTGATGTTGTATCTCAAAACAAAGATCCAGCCACATTCAACGAGAAGGATCTAACGCTGATTGATCGAGACCAGAAAGCTTTTGGAGCATTAACAATCTGTCTTGCACCAGACAACTACAATCGATTCGCTGAGCATAAGAATGCAAAGTCTCTCTTCGATGCTTTGTGTGAGTTCTATGATGGTAACGATGAGCTGGTGAAGGATAAGAGTATTCAAGCTGAGAAGGAATTCAACTCCTTTGTGGGATACAAGAACGAGGGTCTCACAGATCTCACAAATCGTTTTCTGACAGTTTCAAGCACAATGAAGAAATACGATAAAAAAACTCTCCAATAGTGAGCAAGTAAACAGGTTGCTAGACTCTCTCCCACCTCAGTGGAGCCTACAGGTGAAAATGCTAAAGCAGGAAAGAGGTTTCACTGACTACAAGCTTATGGACATCATCAATAAGCTTAAATCCTTCGAGTTAGACATAAATAGAAGGGAATTTAACCAAACCATGATGCCTACATCTGATTTCACTCAAAATGCTGCATTATTGTCTTCTCTACAAGCTCTCCAATGCATGCATCTCGTTAAAGCGGAGTGAATACTGGTGATTATTCTGGAGGTTGTGGTAGTGCTGGGAGAGATCAAGCTAACGTGAAAGCAAATGTTGAAACTTCAATTCCATCCGAGACAATGGCTCTTTTTGGTATGTTTGTTCAGAGTTATGAAGCTTTAGTGACGGGGGAGTTGAAAGGCAAAGAGATGACGATGGAGGATATGTATCAGGTGGACCTTGATGATCTTGAAGAGACTGAAATTCAATGGCAAATGGCCTTGTTGACAGTTAGAGCCCAAAGATTCATGGAGCGCACGGGATGAAAGAATTTCGAAGGTCAAAGCTCTAACTCCAAACTGGGATTTGATAAGTCTAAGCTGAGGTGTTTAATTGCAAACAGTTGGGACACTTCAAACGTGAATGTCCTTACCAATCATCATTTATCCTATTAGTTCAGGAGTTCCCCGACTAGTTTCAAGTGGGAGTAAAGAGGAAATGAGTCACAAGAAAGAGACAACTTTGATTTCTAATTTTGATTGGAGCGTTAAAGTTGAAGAGACGAGAGAAGAGATTAACCATGCGCTGGTGGCTGAGATTGTGGAAGGAAAAAGGAAGGTGAACTGTGGGGATGAATTTGATCATTCAAAGAACTTAGAAATGAAGCTGAAGTGTCTGTGAAGGTGAAGGAGGATGAGAGGGTGAAAGAAAGTAAAGTTGAGGAGATAAGGAAGGAAGGAAGTCAACCCACCGAGCGTTGTAATGGAAAAGATGATGGTGCTACCACTGTCGAGGAAAGCAAGTTGAGTACTCCGGTGTGCCAATGTGAGAAAGCCTTAGCAGCAGAGAAGGTGGTGATGGGAGTTTCTTATGAGGTAATTCAAGATATGTGTTCTTCAGCATGTAAAATCAGGTTATTTGGGGTTTATAAAGCTAATCGTTTATTAATTGGTAATGAGAAAGATTTAAAACGAATTAATGAGGAACTTAAAATAAACAAGTCTAAATATTTTGTTAAATTAAACGAGGCTTTGAAAGAAAATGATCACTTAAAACGAATAGTTTTGGAAAGAAATGTTGAGATTAACACTTTGACTGAAAGGGTTGCTCTTGCTGAATTTGAAACAAGCAAACTTCAATCAAAGCTTGATAAATGGACAATATCGGGAATGAAACATGATGATTTATATGTAAATCTCAACGTGGGGCTAGGATTAAAACAGGATTGGGATATGAAAATGCTAAGGTTTATCCTCCTCCTAGTACTTACTGCTATTCTCCTATGCCGGTTCCTCATCCTTCTAATGATTTGATCAAAGTAGATACTAACATAATGTATGCAGGTTTAGAAGGTGTGAACCCTAAGCACGTTCGTGAGGACTACGATTATGGACCGACTAGCGGGCTTGGATGCACTAGTCTTAGTACACCCGAATCTCAGCATCCTGTCTTAAATCATAAATCTAGTTTAAATTCTGTTTTTGTTTCTAGTGAATCTGTAACAGACTCTGTCTCATCGTGTTCTAGGGATGTTTCTATTTCATCTTTAAATTCTGTGGATTGTAATGATGCTACCTTTTCTGATTGTGTTAATAGTGTGAATGATTCCACCTTAAAGAGTAACGAGAAAAATAAAACTAATTGTTTTTAAAAAAAATTTCTCATCCTATTCCATCTTTTACCCCAACAAATATATCTTTATCAAATGAAAGGGTAACGTCATCAATTGAAGCTAGTAAGTACTACATGTATTTCAGATGACAATTCATCTTCTTTCTTAAATAACCATTCGAGTGTTTAGACTGTTAGGGTTTTACCGTAGCTATTTCAGGCGATTCTAAGTTTCTGTGTTTTTGATTCTCGATTGACCATTGATTTACCTTCGCAAGTGAGTTTCGAACTCAGGACCTTAGTCTTTTCTAGGTTTAATGGCAACATTGTGGGTATATTTGACTGAGAATCTTCGATACCTTCGCAGTTCTTACTGCGAAAGTACCGATAGTCCAGCGAAACTGAACGAAAGTTCATGGTTTTTCAGCGAGACTGTGTAGTCATGCTGTCCGAGTGAACTTAACAGTTTCGCTGCGCCAAAACTATAATTTCGGCAAGTCAAATCTACTTCACTGTCTTGCCGAAACTAATAAATAATTGTTGCCAAAATTACACTTTCGCTTGCCAAAACTAAAATTCATCATGCGACACTATAATTCCCGTCAGCAAAATTAATTTGTTTTTTTGCTTAATTTTAATCTTTATCTTATTTTTCTTTAATATTATTGTTTAATATACCATTCTAATGCGTTTCATATGGCTTTCAGATTAAATGGCAAATTTAAAGTTTGATGAGAGGAACAACATTACTGCCATTTTGGACGACACTCATCCGAAAGCTGCTGGCTTTAGAGACTGCATACGCTGGTTGCAGAGATCTCCAATCGCCTATGCGATCTCACATTCCACTACATCAGAGATTTTTGGCGGACAGCTGAGTATGATACGAGAGGCAATTCACAGAGAATAGTAGCTAAGGTGATGGAGAATGAGCTGACTATTACTGCAGAGGTTATATCAAGAGTGCTAAGGCTGGATGAGGACACAGGGGAGGAGGTGATGTTAGACCAGGAGGTGTTTGAAGCTTTCAGATCTATGAGTTGTGAGGGACCTCCATTTGGGAATAGGAAGGAGATCAAAAAGTCCTTCCTTTCTAAGGAATGGAGATGCATAGCTCATGTTTTCATTATGTGCTTAGATCACCGTAAAGGTGGATTAGATGTGCTAAACTTGGACTGGGCAAAAGCTATGGTGATTTGCTGCAGGGGAAGGAAGGCAAACATAGCAAGGTTGATTTTTCCTTGTATGGCAGAGAATGTTATGGCTTTGAAGAAGGATAAGTGGCTTCTATATCCTCTATTTCTTCAGATGATTATTGATGATCTCATTCCTAACATTCCCAGACATGGAGAGGTTAAAAGACTAGTGCAGATGAATACCCGTATTTTCGGAGATTGCTGCATTATTCATCATGACTTTAGCGGGAAGATTACTCATCTCTGGGAGAACATGTACCCTCAAGAGAGATGGAGCTATATCAGGAGGGTCGATGAGTCTAAGGAGAAAAAGGATGAAGAGACAAGGGTGAAACAGACTGATGCGGTTAAGAAGAGGAAAAGATACGCGAAAGAGAAGGATTATGATTTTGAGGATGAAATGCATGAGATGGTTGAGGAGGCGAGGGTTGAGAAAGAAAGGAGATCGAAGAAGAAAGCTGATCAAGGATAAACAGAGAGAAGGACTAAACAACGACACCAATCTTTTACTGAGTCCTCAAGGAGGGAGGAGAGAGCCGGATTAGATGAGGATGTGATAAGAAACCTCAACACATCTCTGGCCAATGAGTTGAGCATGATTAAGACAAAACTTACCAATCAAGAGTTAAGGGAAAGGCAGAAGGATGAGGTGATTGATGGCATGACCAAGATGTTGATAGATCAGAATAAACTGATTAAGAGTTGCTTGAGGAGGTGAATAAACTGAAGGTTACAGCCAGCCTGCCCAATCAGCTAACTCAACTTGAGTTAGATGATTTGACTGATACTTCCAAGTACTTATTTCTAAATGTGGGTAGATCTTCCCGGGCAGGAGAGAGCACGTCTGGTGTAGCGGTTGAGGAAGTAGGAGGTTCTGGAGTAAGGCAGGAGACTGAGAATATGGACAATGCTAAAAGGATATTTGAGGCTGGTTTTGTGAACATGCAATTTGATTTTGAGAAAGATTTGGTTGGTAAAGAGGTGGTGGGAGAGAATCCTGTTGATAATGTTGAATAGACTGCTTAGAAGGGATTGATTGATGAAGAAGAAGATGATGAGCAGTTGGTTGACTATGATTATGAACCCGAATATTATGAGGTTGATGAGAGACTGTAAGGATTCCTATAAGTCTGATGCAGCCAAAAAATTCAAAGTCTCTCTGCATGCATGCACTGAAGAGCATAAGTAGAAATGCTTCGGAAGTTTTACACCATGCACTAGAAATATGCTAAGTGTAAAATCTTCCGAAGCCAAGACCAACATCTTTCGAAGCCAAAAGTGAAGTCTTCCAAAGCTTCAAAGACAAAGTCTTCTGAAGCCAAAGAGTGAAGACAGATTTCTTCCGAAGACTTTTAAAGACATGCTTTTATCTGATATACTTTACCATAAAGCTTGACCACCTTTCCGCTACAACTCTGTATAGTCACCAACTAACATGAGTTGGTGAAAAGGTCCATGCTTTTGGTAACTGTACATTGAGGTCTTGAGTCTGTGCTTTCTACTTTATGTACTTTTATCCTTTTGTAATATATTAGGATGTGAGCTACGGCATGTCATAGTCACTAGTCAAAAGGCAATCTGCCTTTTGACTCTACATTTGATTTTATCTGTTGTCTAGTCTTATGTATCCAGCTGCCCTTCAAAGTATGGCTGGTTGTAGGATGTATTATGTATCTCAAGTACTTGTAACTTTCTAAGTATGCTTTGTAACATTTGTAATAGAACTTGAGAAGTAATATACAACATTTTTGAAAACCAAATACTTGTGTTGTTTTCTATCTTGTTCTGTCTCATTCTTACTTGTGTTTTTAGCATCTTCTACTTAAGTTAAGTAGTTACCTATTTGATATGTTAAGTGTTCTCAGAAACTCTCCTCATTGTGTTGTTGTGTTGTAAGTGCATACCCTCTAACGGTCCTGCATTTGGTATCAAATCATTCCAGGCTCTTGATATAAGATCTCACCATCTTAAGATCCCTATCACACACAAAATACTTAACAACTCAAATGGCAGCTATAACCAAAGCTGATATGGAAACTGAAACTATGACAAAGTCTCCACTGATCACTCCTGAAGACTTTGATACTTGGTGTCAAAGAATGGAAGGCTTCATCAAGTCTCAAGACTCCAGGATGTGGGACTCTGTTGTTGAAGAACCTTACATACCAAGCACCACTTCTGCTATTGGTGGTAGTATGATTTCAAAGGCTGTGGCTGATTACTCTGAAGCAGTCAGGAAGAGAATAGAGATTGATCAAAAGGTCATGACAACCCTTCAAACTACTCTTCCAAACTCCATATACAGAGGCTTCAAGAAGTGCAAAACTGCCAAGCAACTATGGAAAGCACTAAAGCTGATGTATGACGGGTCAAATGAAGCAAAGGAGAACAAGAAGGACCTCCTGAAGCATCAGTTTGAGAACTTCACCTTTAAGGTAGGTGAAACCATGACTCAACAATACTTCAGGTATGTTGAGATTGTGGATACTCTAATGGATGTTGGATGTAACTCTTGAGAACAAGGACATTGTAAGGAAGTTTATGTCCTCTCTTCCTAGACAATGGACACATTATTGTGTTGTTATCAAGAGGACTGAGAACCTTAAGACTCTTACTCTCATAGAGTTGTATGGTATTCTTAGTGGCTACCAGATGGAGATGACTATGCAAACCTCACCGGTAACTCAAGCAATCAACTGAGTTCAACCCTCCATGTGGTTGAAGGGGAAAGCATTGAACCACAACATCATCTTATATGCTACCCTGACAACTCACAAAAGGGCCCTTTTATCACCTTCCCAGAGATTCCAAGAGAAAGCTACACTCAAGGAAGTCCTTTCCAAGAGACAAGTTCTTCTCATGCCTTTGTCTCTGCTGATGAAACCACATGCAACTTTCTCTTCACCCTTGAAGATTTGGACTGTATCCATCCAGATGATCTGGAGTACATGGAGATAGTCCAGCAGATGGCTCTTCTCACTCACAGAGCCAAGAAGTTCTATAAGAGGACAGGTAGAAAGTTTCCAAGTAATGCACCCAGTGGAAAGTTTGGGCTGGATAAAAGGAAAGTAAAGTGTTACAAGTGTAACCAGATGGGACACTTTGCAAGGGAGTGTAAGGCACCAAGAACAAATGGTGGCCAAACACAAGCCAGACCGAACTACACTGAGAAAGCCCCCTAGAATGAGAAGCCAAAGCATCAAGCTGCAGTTGCTGTTAAAGAAGGAGGCTTTGACTGGAGCTTTCAGGTAGAAGATGCATCTCCAAACCAAGCACTCATGGCAGACCACTATGAAGCCAAGGAACAGCTCAAGACAAAAAGAAATGTATGGATCATTGACAGTGGTTGTTCCAGGCACATGACAGGCAATAGGTCACTACTCCAAAAGTTTAAAAGAATTGATGGAAGACCAGTTGCTTTTGGAGGAGATGCAAGAGGTTACATTACAGGAAGGGGCAAGGTCACAAATGGTAAGCTCAGCATTGAGAAGGTAAACTTTGTCAAGGAGCTTGGGTACAATCTTGTGAGTGTATCCTAATTTTGTTATCAGAGTCATAACATGCTCTTCACTGAGCATGAGTGCATTGTTCTCAAGCCCGGGTTGGTCATTTCTCATGAGCACATCCTGCTCAGAACCCCGAGGAAAGGAAACATGTACAAGATGGATTTGAAAGAAACATCTCCCTCAGGAGAAGTTTCATGTTTTCTATCTAAAGAAAATAATGATGAGTCTTTTCTCTGGCATAAAAGAATGTGTCATGTAAACTTTAAAAACAAGAATAAATTAATTAAGAATGATTTGGTAACTGGAATACCAAAGAAAGAGTTTACAAGTGATGACCACTATGTTGCATGCCTGAAGGGGAAGCAACACAAGGTATCTCACAAGCCAAAGGAAAGAAATTTCATCTCAAAGATTGAGAATCAATGTTATCACAAGGTCAAAACCATAAGATGTGATCAAGGAACTGAATTCAAGAATCAAATCCTTGATACATTTTATGATGAAAAAGGTATTACAAGACAATATAGTGCTCCCAGGACTCCTCGGCAAATTGGTATTGCTGAGAGGAGAAATAGGACACTAATTGAAGCTGCAAGAACTATGTTGTCTGACTCTAAACTGCCCATCACTTTCTGGGCAGAGGCAGTGAACACTGCTTGCTATGTGCAAAATAGAGTTTTAGTAGTTAAGACACATGGTAAGACTCCTTATGAACTTTGGCACAATAGAAAACCTTTCATTGGTTTTCTCATGTCATTTGGATGTCCTTGCACCATCTTGAATACCAAAGATCAAATTGCCAAGTTTGCTGAGAAATCAGATGTCACACCCCGACCGACGGCGGAATCATCGTGGCGGACGAATGTGAAACAATTGTTCATAGCACATGGAACTAAATAAGTTGGAATATTATTAAATACCATTTTTGTTGAACAATACAAAACAATTAAGTTGATACAATACAACATAATATAAACAACAACATAATATGTTTAACTAAACGAACTCCAAGTCCTATATGAGCAAAAAGAGTACCCTCAAGTAGTAAACCTAAAACATGTTAAAACTAAAGGGTCAACATAATATTGGTGAGATTTCCATAGCTCTCATACATAAGTAGATAAAAGATGGCAATTCATGTCATAAGTTAGTGAATAAAGTAACTAGGGATGTATGACAGATGTAAGAATCTGTTAGGACCTGGTATATGAACGAAATACCGAATGATTAACGTGTAAACCAAACCAAATAGTGCGGAATCCTATTTGATTGGCGATCCATTTAGTGAGAACGCACGTAGAATCAATAAAGTATTGAATCAAACGTTAAGAATCGATTAGGAATCGATCTAAAGCGTTCTATGAACTTGGAGTATGAACTTGGAGGCTTCTGGATGGCTAGGGTACGTCTGGAGTCGAAATAGAATGAATGCTTACGTTTTTCCACGAATTGGGTTGTATTTATAGGTTAGTGTTGTTCATTCGTGCGACTGAACCATTAGTATGGTTCAGTCGTGCGATTGAACCATGTGGTTGATCCATCCGCACGACTGAGTGTTCAGTCGTGCGACTGAGCCAATCTTATGTTACAATCATACGACTGATCCAGTCTCCTGGTTCAGTCGTGCGACTGAGTCATTCGTATGAATTTATTCATGCGTATGGTCCATTCGTATGGGCCATTCGCATGAGAACTTCATTTTGTTAAATTTGAATGTATTAATTAATATAACATTATCTGTAACAATTCAAACAACCACAAACCTAATTAACCAATTCAACATCGACTCATTAATGAAATATTAAACATTATAAATCACAAACAACCAATATCATTTCATTAATCATTCCAAACATTACATCAATATCAGACAAACAAGATCTATTACATTCATATCCTGATCTAGGTACATACATGTATCAACAAACTCCTCCTTGGACCTAGATCTCTCTAATGTCTTGTTTTCTGCATTACCTCCTCATACTTCTTGTACTTATCCTCTTTTGTGACTCCTGCGTGAATCTCAAACGCAAAGCAGAGTCTTATGACGTTCTGGAACTGGAGGGCTTGTACTATATCCTGCGTATCATAGAACAGTGGCCACTTGTATAGAGTATAGACATCATTAGCTGACAAGTTGGTAAGCCACATTGGGTCAAATACCCTGATAGTATCCATTTGGCCCTCTTTATTTAGGACTATGACCGCTTCTCCTGTCCTCCAATCATAGTACCACCACTTAAAGTATGGGGTGAAGTCCTGTGGCATTTCCCTGAGCGGGATTCTTGACATCGTGCGCGGAGGACTCCACTTCAGCACTATCTTTGGCTTTCCAGTAATGGCATCAACTTCAGACCTTCTGATGTACCTTGTAGGCTGTTGGGGTCTGAAGTTAACCAACCTGGTGTGGTACTCCTTCCTTAGGGCAGCCTCAAACCAGCCTAACATCTTTCTTGGGTCAGCATACAACAGCTTCAGTTTGGCCAGCTGGTTGAGCTCAAAACCTGGTAGAGTCTTTAGATCATGTGGAAATCTAAAGTACTCTATGCCCTTCTCCCTCTTAACTGCATAGACGTTTAGGTCCTCAAAATATGCCCACGCTATAATCCTACCCGACACCTTATGATGTTTCTTAACTCTGTAGAGTTTGGTGTAGGCGTCCTGTTTAGGTGCCGCGCGTTGGGCTCTAACTTCTTCGAAACAAGCAGCCCATTCAGCCTTTCGGATGTCAACATCGTCGTTTGAGGCTTGGGCTGTTCCTTCTGTCTTTTCAGACTCCTGCTCCATCTTATGTAACACCTCAAACGTATCACTGACAAGGGATTCAGCCAGATTGGGGACCACATTTCCCTCATTGTCAGCATACTGAGGGTAGTGCTCTGCAGTGACATCTTCTATCTCTATTTCATCCACGTCGTTTAGCTCTTCGTCACTTATCGAGTCGCACGTTGGAGCAACCTTTACAATTTCATCAGGATTTAGCTTGAAGATCTCTGCTAGTTGCTCATTTGATAGATCGTGAATTATTTCCCCTTCTTCAGGGGTATAACTCACCGACCTTCTGACGATTCCTTGCAGATCAAGGATCATAGTTAACTGAGTCTTGACCTGCAGAAGGGGAGCAACATCAAATTCATCCCTTTGATAGTTTGAATCTGTTTGATTTAAACATGCAAAACATCAACCATTAGTTAATAATCAAAACAGAAATGCATTAATCTTGATATAAACATCAAATACATCAGTTTAAATACATGATTCAAATACAAAAGTAATCAAATACATAGACATCTAACCATTACTTTTGTCTTGGATCACTGGGTCATCACTTAGTGGAGCAGAGGATGAAGCTTGTTGGTCTTGTTTCTTCTTAGACCTCCTTTCTTGACCTTGCGCATAGGCAGATGCAGCTGCATCTCCTCCCTCTTCATCATCATCCTCATTTCTCTCCTCTGTCCTCTCTTCCTCAATCCCCTCATCATCCTCAGTCTCATCATCATCGTCCTCATCATCATCCTCATCATCATCATCACCGTCATCACCATCTCCCTATTTAATCTTTAGTGGCTCATCCTTAGATCCCTTAAGCTTTAGCATGATGGTCTTCTTAGCCTCCTCCAACTCCTCAATCTTCTTAGCAGATGTGACACTGTGCTCTTGGAGTTGGGCGATCTCGTGGCTCTGAGCAGCCATTTGTTGGGCCTGCTCCTCGATCAACCGAGCCTGCTTCGAGATCTGCTGAGACTGCGCTGCAGTAAGATCTTGCAGGTGACGGATCTGCGCTGTCTTCTCCTCATCAGCAGCTAACAAACGCATAACCATCCGGTTTAGCGCTGAAAGCTGTTCCTCTACCCCAATTGGAGGTAGAGGTGATCCGTATATATGTGAGGGATGTAAAGAGGGTCCTGCTTGGTGGCTAGTGGTGGTGGTGGTGGCTGTAGTGAAGATGGGGTTGGGTCTATGAGATAGTGGAGGTGATGTAGGAGTGAAAGATATGGTGGTGGTTGGCATATGTACAGTGGTGGGAGGTGTGGTGGTGGTAGTGGTAGCTGTGGTGGCTGTGGTGGTGGATGGTGTGGCTGTAGGGGTGGTAGTGGTGGTGGTAGTTGTGGTGGTAACGAAGGTGAGTCGTCTCTTCTTCTTCTTCTGGCCGTGGGGCTGAGCCATCCTTTTCTTCCTCGATCCAGTCGAGGTGGATGCTCCCCCTAGAGCACGGCTAGAAGTCTCTGGAGCATAGTTGGAATCTGCAGCAGTCTCTCCCGAATCCCTGGGGCGTTCACCAACCGCTCTGAGTCCATGCTCTGTGGGAACAACCTTGCTTCCCACAGTCCTCGTCAAAGGCTCCTCATCCGACTCTTCTTCCTCCTCACCAGGTATGAAGTCCTGGTGGAATCCTGCTGACTCTGCTATGTCACCTGTTGGGGCAGATACTGGAGGTATAACATCTGTAGTTGTGCCCCTTGGTGGAATAGGCATATCATCTCCAGCATCCCCACTGTCATCATCGTCTGAATCATGAGTGGGTAGAGCGATCTGCTCCACATCAGAATCACTATCGTCGTGGCGCCACTTCCTCCTTGCTGGCACCACGTAGTCCTCCCGGGCCAGATGCCCAAACAACCTCCTGACAGGGGGTTTCACTTGCTTCGCCCTCTATACCTTCATCCTCCCCAATGTGGTGTCATCCATCACCTCAAGAATAACAGCATCATCCTTATCCTCAGGCAGGGAGGGGAGCTTCTGGTCAATGATCATCTGCATAAATCTGTGGTACATACAGAAGCCCTCCTTCCCTTTCCCCTCGATGTTCTCCACCAGGTAGGTGAAGATCATCTTGGAGAAGCTGAACGGGTGGTTCAGCACCAACGCAACATACGCGTTCTGAATCTGATCGGATAACTCATCAAAACCTCCCTTCCTGGAAGCTATACACTTAAGCAGCACGTGCGCAAGATACTTAAACTGGGGACAGAGGTTGCTCTGTTGAGCACCTAAGCATTGATGTCCCCAGAGTACTTGGCTCTAAGAAAGCATCCTCTGACAGTGAGGGGGTGTAATCTAGTCGGAAAATTAGCGTCGTCCCCCAACTGTAACACTATCCTTAAGTCCTCCTCTGTAATAGCTATAGC
Source organism: Flaveria ramosissima (assembly GCA_025215565.1). NCBI lineage: Eukaryota > Viridiplantae > Streptophyta > Magnoliopsida > Asterales > Asteraceae > Flaveria > Flaveria ramosissima. The sequence goes on from CM046034.1 coordinate 30,872,445, forward strand.
CTCTCCAAAGATGGTACTTCTGATGCAGTGAGGCTCAGTGGATCAATCAACTGTAGCACCTTCCCAGAAGGCCTGCTGAATGGACCGATAAGGAGTGCAGGGAGCAGATATGGCATGTGCAATCCTCGACCTCTGTAGAAAGGTGATAATGCTCGAGAAATCAGCAGCATTTCTGGATGTCAGATCCAGATGAGCACAGATATTGTGCTTCGTACTCATAGTCCATCGACTCGCCATCTGTTACACATACAAAGTAAACATTAGTACCATTGGCTAAGAATGTCATGAAACACTTGGAATTTAAGAAAAATTCTTTCTGTCATGCGATTGAGGTTGTGCGACTGAGATCAGTCGTGCGACTGAACAGTGCGACTGGGCTTCAATCGTGTGAATGACCCCATGCGTACGACTGAGTGTGCGACTGAATTCATGCGGATGTAACCTCATGCGGTTACACCAGTCGTGCGATTGAACTCATACGCATGGTTCAGTCGTGCGGTTAAGCTATTCGCACCCTTCAGTCGTGCGACTGAAGTTCATCAACCTGTCCATTCGCATGAAGTACGGACTGTTCAATTCAAATTCAATTTTTCACCAATTTTGAGTTTTAGACTTCGTGTCCTGGTTCATTAGACTCGCAATTCATTCGTATAACACCTAACATCTTTAATTTCTTTTGTTTGAGTCGTTTAGTTAGGTTATTTAGTCACTTAAGTCTCGGTTGTTTAACGGGTCTGATTTTCCAGATTTGGTGTCAAATTGAAAGTTATTGTAGTGTCTCTTCACCGCAAATTACCTGTAAAGTCGATGTAAATGATCAGTATGCAAGAAACGTGGGTTTATAGAGATCAAATGAAATTTGGGCAGAGTGGCTTTAGTTCGTGCGATTTAGGGTTAATTTGAGGGTGGTGAGTCTCTGCGACCGACTCTCCCTCTATTTATACTAACCCTAAATTCAATCGTGCGACTGGGCTCATACGCACCTTTCAGTCGTGCGAGTGGGCCTCAGTCGTGCGATTGGTTCAGTCGCCCTTCTTCAGTCGTCCGACTGGATCTCAGTCGTGCGACTGACTCATTCGTTCGCTCTTAAGCATCCGACTGGGCCAATCGTATGGGCCATTCGGTTGGCTGGTCCATACTCATGGTCCATTCGTACGAATGGCTCCCATTCGTATGATAAGTCCATACGGATGGTCCATTCGTGCGAATGGGTCATACTTATTAAATTTTCTGCCATTTTGAACATTTAACATTTAAACCCTATTTAACTGTTGAAATTAACATTATGAGCATTTGATCATCTCAGACATGATCATTTTTAACTTGAAAACCTTTGATCACCTCAGACGTGATCCTTTTAAGCTTTTTGTCACCTCAGACGTGACCCGTTTATCTTTTGAAAAACATATGTGGTCATCTCAGACATGACCCTTTTTGGTGAGTTAATCCCATACTGATTTTCATGATATAGTCCGACGAACAAACAATCTAAAATGACTAACTAACTAGAAACTTAAACTAAATACAAAAATAAAACTTGTTTTTGACTTTTTGTGAGAGATAAATCCTAAGATAAACATCTACTGGATTTGGTTCCAGAATAGGCAGCTTCAATTTAGTTTGACCACACCTGGACCAATTCAATTTTGGAATCATACAGGCAAGTCAAATCATTTGGGACTTGTTATCAAAAACCTTTTGATGCTCAATTCTTGATTTTCATCCAGAGTCGTTAGCAAGTTTAGGAAATCATACTGGTACTATTAGATTCCCACATTGATTTGAACTTTCAAGAATTGAAGCCACAATGATTGTCAGTATATTTTGTCCTCTTAAATCCATACACAGACTTTTGACACAAACTGGTGATAGTTTTAGGTTTAATTATTTCAACTAACATTTGTGGATCCCACACTTATATGGTAATCAACATTCCTCAGGAGCTTTTGAGCGGTCTACGGGTATTTTTACAAGAAGAAACTATTCTTAGAGCTTTCAGAGAGAAGCCAATCCTCAGGTCAGTGCCATCGCACAGCAGAGAGGCGGCAAACAACAATGAATTCTAGAATATCTAGGTTATGCTTATCCTCAGGTCAGTGCCATCGCACAGCAGAGAGGCACACAACCTATCTTCTTGTTAGAGCATCTTAATTTTCTTTTGCACAGAATGCACCAACAACATAAGTCATTAGCTCGATAGCATTTGTCTTTCAGTTTTTTTCGTGCTTTGCTCTATTTATGGTCATCCGCACACATTTGTGGCGTTTACATGCTCATTACCCCTTATTGGAATATTGCTGATTGTGTTAACCAGTGACAAGATGGAAGCCCACAGTCACTTGAACAACTTAGTTTGATCTTGAGATCACCCGTCAGGTCTAATCATCTATTGTGTTGAATCTACCGACATATCATTTGTGGTATAGCAATCTCTAGGTCTACTTTCGCTGTGTTACCTTAGTAGTTACCAGTTTTCCTATCATCTTTCCTTTTATATTGCTCAGACTACACAGACTTATACTTTGAATTTTGCAAAGGGTTTGAATCGGTATCACATATACGATCTACCTTATATCAGCTATCCTCTCCTTCTCCCTCGTTGTTTTTTATTTTTTAATTATTTTTTTAATGTTACTGGCTGACCTATTCTCCCCCTAAAATTCTAAAATCATAACTGATTTACTTATTTTAGGATTTTAATAGACAGCTATATAACATGAATTTAATTTAAACAAAATAAAATAAATAAAGAAACTAAAAACGAAAAAGTTAAATACACTGCATCGGACTACACATGATCATCTTCAGGGATAACATCACTTTTCTTTTTAACGCCGTTGACCTCTAACAAATATAGAAAACGTGGTTTATCAAAGGCTTTTGTATAGAGGTCAGCGCGTTGAAAATCAGTATTAATTTTTACACATCGATTAAGTTCTTTTCAAAACAGTCTCTTATAAAATGGTATTTAATACCGATGTGTTTGGTCTTTGGATGTTGTACTGGATTTTTGGTTACTGCAATTACAGCAGAGTTATCAACAAAGATAGGAGTAGAAGAAAACTTTAAACCGTAATCCCGTATTTGCTGTTGAATCCAGATGATTTGTGAACAGCAACTTGCAGCAGCAACGTATTCAGCTTCACAGGTTGACAATGCAACCGAGGTCTGCTTCTTACACTGCCAGGTAACTAATCTCCTCCCAAAGAATTGACAACCTGCTGATGTAGACTTGTAGTTCATCTTGCAGCCCCCGTAATCCGAGTCACTATACGCCATGAGCTCAAAGTCATCATCATAAGGATACCACAACCCAAGAGTGGGTGTACCCTTTAGATAACAAAATATCCTCTTGACCCCGATCAGATGGTTCACCTTAGGCTTAGCCTGATATCTAGAACATAAACATGTAGCATACATGATATCAGGTCTTAAGGCAGTGAGGTACATGAGGGATCCAATCATTCCTCGGTACATTGTGGCATCTACCAGATCTCCATTTTCATCAGGTGCTATATCATGATTTGTAACAAGTGGAGTCCCAGCAGCAGAAGCATTCTCCATGTCAAACCGACTGAGAATGTCTCCCACATACTTGGTCTGATGTAGAAATATCCCATTTGGTGTCTGATCCACCTGTAATCCGAGAAAGAATTTCATCTCCCCCATAGCACTCATCTCAAACTCTTTCTTCATAACTGCTTCAAACTCTTTGCATAATTCTTCGTTCTTTGACCTGAAGATTATGTCATCGACATAGATCTGTACTAGCAGTAGGTCTCCATCTTTTTCTTTGATGAACAGCGTGTAGTCAATGACTCCCCTGCGAAAGCCGTGTTTCATAAGATGAGTCAAGAGTTTCTCATACCAGGCCCTTGGGGCTTGATGAAGCCCGTATAAGGCCTTGTCGAGTTTGTAAACTCTGTCCCGATGATAAGGATCTTCAAATCCCTCGGGTTGACTGACATAAACTGTTTCTCTAATTTCTCCATGAAGGAATGCACTCTTCACATCTAATTGATAGACTTTAATCTTCATGTACGATGCATAGGCAAGGAAGATACGGATGGCTTCCATCCTTGCCACGGGTGCAAACACTTCATTGTAGTCAATCCCCTCGACTTGGCGAAATCCCTGAACCACCAGTCGAGCCTTGTTCCTGATAATGACCCCTTGGTCATCCTTCTTGCATTTCAAGACCCATTTGGTGCCAATGACCTTAGCACCTTTAGGTCTATCTACCAGCGTCCATACACCTAACTTCTTGAACTGAAGAAGTTCTTCTTGCATGGCACTCACCCACGCCTCATCATTTAGTGCTTCACTGACGTATTTTGGCTCAAACTGCGAGACAAAACACCGATAAGCACCATCATGAATGTATCCCTTTTCCATAACAGAGGCATAATCAGCTGAGTACAGCTGATTTCTGGTTTGTACTCCTGATCTGACATCCCCAATGACATTGTCCAGGGGATGATAGACGTTTAGACGTGATCCTGGAGTAGTAGGAACAGCTACCTCAGAGCCAAGATTATGAACATTTGGTTCTGTATCTGAGGTAGATGGAGTTTGAGGTTCCGAAGTCGAAGGAGCATCACTATTAGATGCTTGTGGACTTGCAGGGATTGGAACCTGTTCCTCCTGACTTTTCTGGTCATCTTCTTCAGCTTCATCTTCTGAGGAGGAGTCACTCTCGTCGACTACTCCCCCTGACTGATTAGATGATTCTCCCTGTGAGCTCGATGATGTTGAATCATGAGATGGTGTATTCAAGATGTCATACATCATCCGTGTAGCTAAATCATCATCCGAAGGAGAGATAGGGATGTTGAAGGACTTGAAGAATCCATCATAGTCGAAAAAGTAGGCGGGTCCTTTGCCAGTAGGTGGTGTGGTATATCTCTGAACATCAACATTACACCACACTTCTACTAAACCTGTTGAGTTGTTGTAAACTCTCTTGTTCGGTATGTTGTATCCTAGGAAGATTCCTTCATCAGCCTTCTCGCTGAATTTACCTTCTTGAGTCTTCTTCAGAAGTGTGCATGGCGCGCCAAATGGTTCGAGATACTCCAGATTCGGTTTACGACGTTGTAGTAGCTCGTAACATGTCTTACCGTGGCGCTTGACTATCAGAACTCGATTCAGTGTATAACATGCATTAGCCACTGCCTCATTCCAGAATTGGATAGGCAGTTTCGAGTCTGCCAGCATTGTCCGTGCTGTCTCTATCAAGCTTCTGTTCTTTCTCTCAGCAACACTATTCATCTGAGGCGTGTAGGCAGAAGTGAATTGATGCACAATTCCCTTTTCCTTGCAGTAAGCCTCCATCCACTGATTCTTGAATTCAGTCCCGTTGTCTGAGCGTACTTGTCTCACCTTCAGCTTGTAGAGAGATTCCAGTGTGGTTACTAACTCCTTGAATGACTCAAATGTTTCTGATTTGGACTTCAGAAACATTACCCAAGAGAATCTTGAGTAGTCATAAGTAACCACAAAACAGTACAAGTCGCCTACAATGCTCTTTGTACTGACTGGACCAAACAGATCCATGTGAAGAAGTTCAAGAGGAAGTTATATTGAACGAACTTTCTTTTCCTTATGAGACTTCTTCGTCTGTTTGCCTTTCTTGCAAGCGACACAAAAATCAGGAAGTTGGAAATTCTTGACGTTAACTCCTCTCACAAGATCCTTCTGAATCAAGTGATTCATCTTCCGTTGATTGATGTGTCCCATTCTTCTATGCCAGGAGATGGAGTCCTTCTCAGTGGCTTTTGATAGAAAGCACTGAACTTCATGATCTGTTGTAGAAGCTATTGACAGATCCAAAACATAAAGGTCTTTATATCTTGAAGCTGTCATCAGAACTTGGTCCTCCGGAATCACGTAGTCTTTCTTTAGCACGTAACACTTCTTGTTGTCTAATATGACTTTAAATCCCTTATCACATATTTGGGAAACAGAAAGTAAGTTGTTTTGAAGTTGTTGAACGTAGTTCACCTTATCAAACTTAACTTTCTGATTTCCAACTTCCCCCTGAGCTGTGATATAGCCTCCCTTGTTTCCAGCAAATGAAACATGCCCTCCTTTTATTTGTTTGACATTTGATAAAAGAGCCCTGTTTCCTGTCATGTGCCTGGATGCTTCACTGTCTACAATCCACGTGTTGGTTTCAGCACTATAGCGAACACCCTGCACATACAATGCAAAGCATTAGTTTAGGTTAGGAACCCAAGCCTTTACTGGCTTGGGTTTCCCAGAGGCATCACACATCATGAATTCAACCTATTGACCCTTAGAGGGTGAGGGTAGCTCAGGTTCCTTCTTGTCATCATTATCAGACACAGAGGATGACTTTTCTTTCCATAAGCCAGATTTGTGCAATGCCTGTTTGTGATAAACAGTCGACTGGCTAATGGGTTGAACTTTAGATTCACTAGTTCTTCTAGGTGGAGTTAAAGAACTCCTCTTAGAAGATCTAGGTTTTGAATCCTGAAGTTCAATCTTCTTCCTAGGTGTCTGATAGTAAGGACAATAGGAAGCAATGTGTCCACACTCTCCACAGTTGTAGCATGACCTGCTATCAACTTTATGATTAAACTTTCTTTGTGGAGATGTGTGTGACACCCTAGTAACATCACTTAATTTGGGTTTTGACTCTGTTTCTTTTGATGTTTTGTCTTGTTTAACAAAATTAATTGTTTTAACATTTTTAACATCTTTTTCTTTTTGGTTAACTGGTTTTTGACATGAAACTTGTGAAAGATTAACATTAGCAGTCTTTTTAGGTTCTGATTTGACTTTGTTTGACCCTGACTTTATATTAACCTTTTCAAATTCTTTTTCCAGATTAACACAAGGCATTTTACTCTTTGCCTTTGAAGTGGCCTCCTTTTGTTTTGTTCCAGATTCAATTGATGAACATGAGGAATCTGGATCACTAACAAGAGGAGTAGACACCACATGATCCTTGATGGGGTTATTATTTATTGGTCTACTCTTAGTGTTCATCAAGGTCTCAGGTGGTGGTGGAACCACTTTATAACCCAACCCCTCCCCATTGTTACGTTCTCTCACTAAGTGTTGGACAATGTGTGATGAACTTGTCCAACTGTGCAGTTTTTGTTTTAATGAGTTTACTTCTACTTCTAAAACTGCCTTTTGCTTCTTAGTGTCTTCTAGGGAGTTAAGATAGTACCTAATGTCATTAGCCTGGTTAAATGCTACTACTTCAGTTTCCCTAAGCTGTTTAGTCAAAAGGTCTATCTTTTTTTTGTAACTATGATCATTTTGTTTTAAAACTCTATTAGCCTCAGTGCACAGTTGCAAATCCTTTACTAAGTTATCATTATGATCTAATAACCTAGCAAATTTCTGATCTATGCTATCTCTAAATGTATTACAATCAGAACAAGCATGATTTTGAAACAGTTGGTCAGTGGTACTTACCTGAGAGGATTCAGAAGAATTAGCCATCAACGCAGCATCAGATGTCTCTGGTTCTGGTGATTCTGTCGATTCTGTCTTTGCTGTGGACATCCCTTCTTCAGGCTTGTAGCTGACCTCAGTTGCAGTTGCTCTTCACTATTTGACATCGCTATCTCAACTGCAATATCTCCTTCACTCGTGGAATCATCATCTAAGTCTTCTACGCTTGCAATATTAGATTCCCCCGGAGAGACAAACCGAAAGCTCCAGTCCTGTCCTTCATCATCAAGAGCAGTCAAGGCTTTTGGATCCTTGCTTGATGAAGTAGAACTGCTAGCTTGTTTGTCTTGACGAGTGAAGGACGAGAATGGGTTCCCGTTTCCAGTCTTCTTTGGCTTCACACATTCTCTCTTGAAGTGCCCCTTCTCTCCGCAGTTGAAGTAGGTCACCTTACTCTTTTCAAAGCCAACTTAGTAGCAACCAAGTTCTGTCCGGTCTTTTTCACAAACTTCTTCGCCCTCCGGACAGCACTTGCTAAGGCCCACATAATGTCCATCCTCTCCAGCTCCATTTCATCCACCTGCACGTAGTCCTCATCTGCCAGATGGTAGTTTCCAATCATCCCAGCAACAAGTCCATCATAAGAATGCACCACTGCTGCCAAAAGATCCATGTGCTCTCGAGTTACTTCCATAGTCACATTACCGAGGTTCTCGGTCTTCAGTCTAGTAGCATTTGCTTCAGTTCCAATGTAATGGGTACAAGAAGACCCTAACATGTCTGATCCTGAAGGAGAAGCTTGTGAAGGACCAGATGAGCTAGACACAAATGCAGTCTGAAGAGGTGCTCCAGATGTCTTAGCTTGAGGAGTGGCATTGTACAAAGCTGGATTCTGAGTATATGAAGACTTCTGAGCTCTGTACTTCATCCTAAGTGCTTCTTCTCGCAGCTTTAGAATGAAGTCATTTATATCCAACTTTGCCAACATCTCATTCTGTCTTAGATTTGACAAAAAGAAGCCCACTTTTCTAGCAATCCGTCTGCAAAATTAGTCACTTTTTCTTCCATGGTAGTAGCAACCCCATGTGTATGCAGTTCACTCATCAGATGGTAGAATCTATCAATGACATCGTCCAAACTCTCGTTTCCCATCGATGAGAAGTTGTCAAATTCTTTCTTTAGCTCCTTAGCTTTAATTGCCTTTAGCAAAGCATTCCCGTCATATCTCTTTTCCAGCTCATCCCACAATTTCTTGGCCTGCTTATTCTCCGAATACTGGTGGAAAATATCTTTAGGAATAGACTGTGTGATCAATGCATAGACTCTCTTCTCTGCATTATACTTAACTTTCTGAGCATCAGTCATCCCTCCCAAAGTAAGCTTTACCCCATCTGCTCCCACCAGCATACTGCACCCTATCTCGATAGCTTCCCACAAATTTGGATCCACTCCATTGAGGTAGATCTCAAAACGTTGTTTCCAGTGGGGAAACTCATCTAACGTTAAGAGCTTTGGTGGTTTATTATGATTCCCCACCTCACTCTCAAGTAACAGTAGGTTCTGGATCCTTAAGTCCTTCCCGGCAGTAAACGCTGACATCTGATCTTCCATCTCGATTAACTTTAAGTATACTAAACAATTTGTCAAACTAGTGCGACTGGGTTATGCGAATGGGCTATCCGTGCGAATGAACTATGCGACTGGTTCAATCGTGCGGCTGAACTAAGCGATTGGTTCAGTCGTGCGAATGAAGCTGATGCGTATGAACATTGCGAACGGATGGTTCAGTCGTACGAATGGAGATGCGACTAGGTCCAATCGTGCGTCTGGACAATGCGAATGAAGTCCAGTCGTGCGAATGGCTCACTCGTGCGACTGAAGCTGCTGTTTTGCGAAAATTTCTAGGTTAAACGTGTTTTAGCCGTAAAAATTCGAAATTTCGCCAACTCTAATCGCCTAAGGCCGAAGAAACCGAAACGTGATGAGCAGGGGACGTCCAAGACAACTTTTGACACAAAAAGATTGCGTTTTTTGGAGTAAAAACACAAACTTTGTATCAAACTTGATTAAATCACACGTAATCAAGAGCCAAAGCTCTGATACCACTTGTTAGGACCTGGTATGTGAAAGAAATACCGAATGATTAACGTGTAAACCGAACCACATAGTGCGGAATCCTATTTGATTGGCGATCCAATCAGTGAGAACGCACGTAGAATCAATAAAGTATTGAATCAAACGTTAAGAATCGATTAGGAATCGATCTACAGCGTTCTATGAACTTGGAGTATGAACTTGGAGGCTTCTGGACTGCTAGGGTACGTCTGGAGTCGAAATAGAATGAATGCTTACGTTTTTCCACGAATTGGGTTGTATTTATAGGTTAGTGTTGTTCATTCGTGCGACTGAACCATTAGTATGGTTCAGTCGTGCGACTGAGCCAATCTTATGTTACAATCATACGAGTGATCCAGTCTCCTGGTTCAGCCGTGCGACTGAGTCATTCGTATGAAGTTATTCATGCGTATGGTCCATTCGTATGGGCCATTCGCATGAGAACTTCATTTTGTTAAGTTTGAATGTATTAATTAATATAACATTATGTGTAACAATTCAAACAACCACAAACCTAATTAACCAATTCAACATCGACTCATTAATGAAATATTAAACATTATAAATCACAAACAACCAATATCATTTCATTAATCATTCCAAACATTACATCAATATCAAACAAACAAGATCTATTACATTCATATCCTGATCTAGGTACATACATGTATCAACAGAATCAAACCTTGACAGTTTACAAGATTCCATATTTACAAGTTTATACGATTAGCTAAGTGTACTTGGATTAACCAAGCGGGCTTGTTAGGTCCATAGATCTATGACGTTGCCAGGCTAGCAATAGTTAATGATTGCACATATAATAGTCAATACATGGTAATTACTAAAGTTCAACTAACCACAACAAATAAATGATTTGCCCAAGTGTTTACAAGAATCAAACGTTTTACAAATGCAATGATTATATGGTAACGTGTTTCACCCCAAAGTATAAAAATAAACAAAAAGGGTATAGAAATACTCACAAGATGTAGAATGCACTTTAGATATTAATAAGAGATTTAGATGTTTTCAATGATTTCTTCACGACTCAACCTAAGATTTAGTGTCTTAGGTTTAGAATAAGATATGATTCATGAATTAGGGTTTCATTTGCAGTTTAGGGATTTTTAATAACTAAATCAAATAAAATAAAGTAAAGCAATCGATTATATTTTGGTTCAATAAAGTTAGAGCAAATCAATTGAAAGTAAGAATTCAATAATTTAATTTATTAAGTTAATAAAGATAAAATATAATGTGTAAAAAGAAATAACTATTATAATAATTAATTATTTAGAATTTGATAAAGGTAGTTAATTGAATATTTATTTTAAATGACCTTGAAATTATCTAACATTATTTTATAAAGTTTTGAGCTTTTATATGATTTATTATAATGGTCTTATAATATCAAGCCTTAAAAATAAAAATAAAGTAATAGAAAGTTATAATGTTTTATAAGTTTCACGAACTTAAATGAAATTTTAAGGAATAACTTATTAACTAATTATATATAACATAGTTAAATGAATAGATGAATAACTAATATTTGAATAATTATTAGATAACTATTTGAATAATTATTTATTTAACTTATAGATTTATAATGTTTTAAAAATAATCTACATTTGAACCATAATAGATTTTTAAATTACATAAAATAATTAATAATGTTTTTATGATCTTTGCTAACCTTTAGAAAGTAATTAAATTTAAAATTATTAAATTTAAAGCCTTTAAAATTAGTTTAATAACTTCTGAAATGTTTTATTTATCAAATTAATTTTTATTTGGATTTATTACTATAATAATAAGTTTCTGAATAAAACAAAATGTAAGAAAACAATTAAATAAAAAGTTGGCAGAGGCATGTTTCGAATCCGGGACCTCATGCCTATGATGGATACTGATTACCAATCAGGCTAAAGCTCATGTGTGTTCAAAATCCCTCTTTAATCTATTTTAAACATTAATTGCTTAAATCCCCAAATTCACATGAACCCTAGATTCGAATTGAATCCAATTGAGCATCAATTCGATAACGATAATGGAATCAAACTTAGGGCTTTTGTTCCCTAAGTGAAACAGAGTGTAGGGATGTGTGAAACTTACATGATTGTGTTAGAATTCGATGAAGATGATAGTAGGAACCGTCGCGACTACGTGGATGTTGATTCAAGGCGAAAACGTTGATGTTAGTCAAATTAACTTTGGAGATTGATTTTAGGGTCGATGTTAAGCAAAAGCCCTCTGCCAATCGTGATTAATATTGCTTCAATCTTAGGTCTTAATTAGTTGCAGGTCGAAGATGAAGGTGATGATCTGATTGTTATGTGTATGTGTTCGTGGTTCAAATTGGTGGTTCAGTTAGCTTCTCAAAATCAAACGGAAGGTTTAACTTCAGTTATATGGTTTTAATTTGGTCAGTTATGTTCGAACGGATCAAAGAATTTACTCGGGTGTTTCGGTTCCATGTCAAGCCAATTAACCATTCATAATACGTATTAAAATGATTCATTGATTCGAAACTGATGTACGAAGGTTAAGAGGTGGTTTAATTGTATTAAAATCCGACGTTTTGAGGATTTCGGTGACCGCCGGAGAGATGGCCAGAGGTGGAAGAGGCCGACGGGGTTGGGGGGAGACGGTTTGGGTTTTTAAAATAAAGTTACACATTTGTCCCCTGTGGTTTTTGAAAGTTGTTATTTTATGTAGAAACCTTTAATTTAAAGTTTTATAACTTGCAAACTAAACCCTAAACTTTGTAAAACCAACCTCAAATAATTATCCAAATTACTTATTAATAAATAAATATAAATTATAAAAATTTATGAATATTGTTACATGTTTCTTATTTAATTATTAAGATAGTTATAACATTGTAATAGTCTTTACGTATTTTTATAGATATTACATAAATTGTAAAGCCTAATTATTATTATTTTCATAATAATTAAAACTCATGAATTAATCAAATGGTAAAATAAATGTGAACTTAAATCAAAATTTTAACACATTTATTGTTTTTAAATCAACAAAATGATTGAAGTGATTTGAATGATGTGTTGGGTTAATGTAATTGACAAACGGTTTCGGTTCCATATTTTCAAAACGAGTAGATGTTACAATATCCCCTACTTTAAAAAATTTCGTACTGAAATTTAACCACATGAAAACTATTTTCAAAGATATGAGGAGACTTGGATTTCATGTCATCTTCGCAAGTGACACTTGGAACGTTTAAATTCAATGAGTTTGATTATGGTGTTTTGCTACGCTAAAATTTGTTCAATTTCTAAATTTATGATTTCATGTGTTTCTTGACAAAGTGTGTAAGATCATTAATTTAGAACTTTAATTGATAAGTTTTTGTATTTTAGACGGTTCAAGACGATTAGGAAGGTTTTGTCACGAATACATAAACAAGTTTTAGATCGATACGAAACTCGGCTTAACGAATATGAGAAATAAGTTCAAGATACTTTTGGATGGGATATGAATATCATAGGAGTTTCTCAAGTAAATAACTTTAACAAGGTTCCTAGATGATCGATTCTTGTTTACTTATTTCATTGAGGTTTCAAAGTTTCATTAGTTTAAAGTTGTTACAAGAATCGTGTTTTGTTAAGATTAAGGATTCAATTTAGAATGTGAGCATCATTGTAATAGATTTTATGGATAAGTGCGGTTTTGAGGGGAAGGTGTTTAGAAAGATTTCTTTTAAGGGTCATTAAGAAAAATGGGATAATGAGTTTTAAGTTTCAGGGGGACAAAATTAATGATGAAACGACTCAAAATAACAAGATGTTTCGAGTGTAACATTCGGTTTACAATCCACGACATTACCTTGACTTATCAAAGTATTAGGTCAACTACAACCTTAATGAAGACATGCGTACCTATAAGCGGACACTCACCCCAAGGGTTCCCGGGTAAGGTAAACGGATCCATCGGTTGATTTGGATTTATATGAATACCTTGCCTAGACAAAACACCTCGAGATACAGGCATCACACTCTTCCAGCATTACACGTTTAAAATTGTAGGACACAAACTTCGACGAGACTTGAAAACCACGAATAACGATCAAAACTCATTTTGAAAACCATTTGATTTAGGCACCAATGCCTTAGAATATGATTTAAGGTTCGTGTGTGCATTGATAAGATTCAAAGTATAAGAATAAGCACATAAGGCATATAATCACATAATCAAGTATAAACACATAAGGCACATAAAATCCTATCTAAGCATATAAAATACATGAGAGGACTCATGTGTAAGGGTACTTAGTTATAGTCTAGGTCATTCCATTTCTAATAACCTAATTCCCTATAACCATAGCTCTGATACCAATCTGTCACACCCCGACTGACGGCGAAATCATCGGGGTGGACGAATGTGAAATGTTTGTTCATAGAACATGGAACTAAATAAGTTTGAATATTATTAAATACCATTTTCGTCGAACAATACAAAACAATTAAGTCGATACAATACAATAAAATATAAACAACAACATAATATGTTTAATTAAACTAAGTCCAAGTCCTATATGAGCAAGAAGAGTTCCCTCAAGTAGTAAACCTGAAACATGTTAAAAATAAAGGGTCAACATAATGTTGGTGAGATTTCCATAGTTTTCAAACATAAGTAGATAAAAGATGGCAATTTATGTCATAAGTTAGTGAATAAAGTAACTAGGGATGTATGATGGATGTAACAATCAAACCCTGACACTTTACAAGATGCCATGTTTACAAGTTTATACGATTAGCTAAGTGTACTTGGATTAACCAAGCAGGCTTGTCAGGCCCATAGATCTATGACATCACCAGGCTAGCAATAGTTAATGATCGCACATATAATAGTCAATACATGGTAATAACTAAAGTTAAACTAATCACAACAAATAAGTGATGTGCCCAAGTGCTTACAGGAATCAAACGTTTTACAAGAGCAATGATTATAAGGTAACATGTTTCACCCCAAAGTGTAAAAATATGCAAAAGGAGTATAGAAATACTCACAAGATGTAGAATGCACTTTAGATATTAATAAGAGATTTAGATGGTTCCAATGTTTTCTTCACGACTCAACCTAAGATTTAGTGTCTTAGGTTTAGAATAAGATATGATTCATGAATTAGGGTTTCATTTGGAATTTGGGGATTTTTAATAACTAAATCAAATAAAATAAAGTAAACCAATCGATTATATTTTGGTTCAATAAAGTTGGAGCAAATCAATTGAAAGTAAGAATTCTATAATTTAATTTATTGAGTTAATAAAGATAAAATATAATATGTGAAAAGAAATAATTATTTTAATAATTAATTATTTATAATTTGATATAGGTAGTTAATTGAATATTTATTTTAAATGACCTTAAAATTATCTAAAATTATTTTATAAAGTTTTGAGCTTTTATATGATTCATTATAATGGCCTTATAATATCAAGACTTAAAAATAAAAATAAAGTATAATAGAAAGTTATATGTTTTATAAGTTTCAAGAACTTAAATGAAATTTTAAAGAATTAACTTATTAACTAATTATATATAACATAGTTAAATGAATAGATGAATAACTAATATTTGAAGATATATTAGATAACTATTTGAATAATTATTTATTTAACTTATAGATTTATAATGTTTTAAAAATAATCTACATTTGAACCATAATAGATTTTTAAATTACATAAAATAATTAATAATGTTTTTATGATCTTTGCTAACCTTTAGAAAGTAACTAAATTTAAAATCATATAATTTAAAGCCTTTAAAATTAGTTTAATAACTTCTGAAATGTTTTATTTATCAAATTATTTTTTATTTAGATTTATTAGTATAATAATAATTTTCTGAATAAAAGAAAATGTAAGAAAACAATTAAATAAAAAGTTGGCAGAGGCCCTGTTTGAACCCGGGAGCTCATGCCTATGATGGATACTGATTACCCGAGCTGAAGCCCAGTTGTGTTCAAAATCCCTCTTTAATCTATTTTAAACATTAATTGCTTAAATCCCCAAATTCACATGAACCCTAGATTCAAATTGAATCCAATTGAGCATCAAATCGATAACGATAATGGAATCAAACTTAGGGCTTTTGTTCCCTAAGTGAAACCGAGCGTATGGATGTGTGAAAGTTACATGATTGAGTTTGAATTCGATGAAGATGATAGTAGGAACCGTCGTGACTACGTGGATATTGATTCAAGGCGAAAACGTTGATTTTAATTGTAACACCCGGAAATTTATTATTTTGAAGCCGTCGAAGAAAGAAAAGAAATAAAGTCCAAAGTCGAGGGACCAAACTCGCCAACGAAGAAAAGTTGGGAAATGTGGTGATATGTGTAGGGAGAGGGCAGCCCACTCTCCCCACACTTCACATATTTTCGGGTTCACGAGGGGGAAGAGAGAAAAGAAGAGAAAAAGGAGAAAAATGGGTGTTTCGGGTGATTCGGGTGTCCAAATCCGTCGAGTAGCAAGCCAAATCGAAGCCCTCGACGTTGTGCTTGATTGTGTGAGTTCTAGGACCCCACTTTTACTTGTTTTCAACTGATTTTGGGGCTGGAAAATGTTCAAAACCCGTTTTTTTGTGTGTATGTGTTTGACCCATTTGGGTGTGATGTGTATGATGCATTTAGAGTATGATTCCGGGCTTATGTGTGCTTGTATGGTGTTATGGTATGCATTCCTAAGGTCCAGGAGGGTTAATTCAGGCTTAGAATGGGTTTGGATGAGCTTGGAGGCCGAAAATGGCAGATCGGGTTCGGGATGAACTCCATTCTGCATCAGCTAGGGCTAGGCGACCGAATGAAGGCCATACGGCCGAATGAGGGGCGATTGAGGTTCATTCGCACGATTGAGATTCATTCGCACGATTGAGGGTTCAATCGCACGACTAAGGTTTCAGTCGCACCACTAGGAGTCCAGTCGCATGAGGATTGCACGACTGAGGGTTCAGTCGCATAGATGCTTAGTCGCATGAGTCCATTCGCATGAGGTCAGTCGCATAGGTGCCCATTCGCAGTAATCCCATTCGCACAAGGTCCATACGCACGATTGAATGTTCATTCGCATAGATGACCATCCGCATGAGCCCAGTCGCATGATGTTCAGTCGCATGGAGGCCATGCGACTGAAGGGTGTCCATACGCCCGAACAGGGCTGTTGCACTCGAAGGAATGTGTAGTTTGACTTCTGGCCTTCGGGGAAGGGTGCAGATGTAAGTTTTGACGTAAAGTAACCCGTAAGAGCATGTAAGAGGATGGTTATGGCCTTAGAGAGCATGTAGGGCATGATGATGATGATGTTGCATGTTAATGCATATTATGAATGTATGATGTTGCCCTGTATGATGATGATGAATGTGTATGATATGTTCCTTATTATGATGTATGCTTATCTTTCTTGTGGCTTTACATGTCATGCTAATGAATGAATGAATGAATGAATGAATGAATGAATGAAGTATTATGTAATGTAAAGAGAAAGATAATGAAAGAGGAACATGAAGTAAGAATGCATGCATTAATGAATGATGAATGAACGAAAGAAAGGCTTGCAAGCATATATATTGGGGTGAGCGACTTTGTGTTGCAAAAGACTCGGATGAAGTGCAATCATTTAGATTGCCTATGAGGTGAGCAACCTTGTCGTTGCAAAAGACTCGAGTAAAGTGCTATCGTGATGTTGCTTTGGGGTGAGCAACCTTGTTGTTGCAAAAGACTCGGATAGCTTGCTATCGTGATGGGCAATTGAGGTGAGCAACCCTAGGGGTGCAAAAGATTCGGATAGCGTGCAATCATTGAGATTGCCATTGAGGTGAGTGACCATGTTGTCGCAAAAGACTCGGAAGAAAGAATGAACGAAAAGAATGGAAGATAATGAATGTGATGAAAGATAATAAGGACAGTATCTATGTATATGTATGTTGAATGATCGCATGATAAAAGGAATAGTTTTAATGAAAGTAAAGTATGTTTTATTATTAAAACTAGAACTCACTCAGCAACGCTGACTTTTATTACATTTTCCAGTTGGCAGGTAAATGATTGCTGAGGATGGCACGGCGAGGCTACTCGGCTCTTTTGGGATGGCATCCAATTATATAGCTTTTGTGATGTAATGCAAACATGAATTTTGTAACCGGATAATGATGTATTATTTGGCAAAAGTAATTATAATGAAACGTGATGCCATTTTTGAATGTTTCCGCTGCAATGTTTTCTTAATGCAATGAAATTATATGTTTTATGTGCGATGAATGATCAACTGTAAGCGTCCCGGGAACGGGGCCTTACAAGTTGGTATCAGAGCCAAAGTTTAAGTGAAATGGGTAAATTTTCAAAATAAACCTTAACTTAAACTGAAATGGGACGAAAGGGGAATGGGATGCCAAGCTGAGTAGCTGCGTGCCATCAGGTATTTTCTTAAAGTTAACCGGTTTATGTGCGCATGGTATATGTTATGTGTTGTATGTAGATTTGAATACTGATGTAGTCAGGACAGGTAATACTTGGGGTATGAAGAGTAAAGTAAGTGGTTAATCACAACTGGCCACTGTAATTAGGGACTTACTATACTTGACATAAACTGAGTTGTTTCCTTGAATGACCGTGTTGGTGTTTGAATCTTTCAGTGTGATAGAGAATGGCTGGTGGTAGATCTTCTAGAGCTTCTAGGGGTGGAGGCCGTGGTGGCCCTGTTGCTAAACCACGCCCTAACAGAGGAAGGCCTAGAGCTGAGAAAGAGGTTCCTGCAGAATCTGAGACTCCTCATCCAGAAGCTGGGGATGAGAGTGCGAACTTGAGGGCCTTGGTAAAGGAGGCTGTGGTTGAGGAAGTACATCAGGTCATGCAGACAATCTTACAGTCTGTGGTGACCGAAGTCATCAAGGCTGTGAAGGAAGGGGAAAGGAAGGAGAGAAACCGGGCCTCGGGGGAGCAACCGGAGCCTGAAACGATTTTCTCCGATAATGAGGAGGAAGAGGAAGAGGAGCCTGTGCGAGAGGTGACACGAGGCTGTAACTACGGGGTGTTTATGAGATGCAAGCCCCCTACTTTTGACGGTAATGGTAATGCTGCTGCTGCTCACCGATGGGTGAGAGAAATGGAGGCTGTTCTCGACATCAGCGAGTGCCGGGAAGATCAAAAAGTAAAGTTTGCCACCCATTCATTCGTGGACTCGGCACTATGCTGGTGGGACAACATTGTCCAAGCGGAGGGTAATCGGGCAATCGGGAGAATGAGGTGGCCCGAACTAAAGAACATGGTGATCGAGGAGTTTTGTCCTCATCGGGAAATGGATAAGGTTGAAAGGGAGTTTCTGCAACTGGAGGCGGGAACCATGACACACCAACAGTACACCACGAAGTTCAACGAGATGGCACGTCTGGTGCCGGATCAAGTGACGCCTCTGTCCCGAAAGATCAAGAGGTATATACAGGGTTTGTCGGCGGATATTCGTAGGCACATGATCACCGCCCGGCCGAGCACGTTTAGGTCGGCGGTGGATTTAGCGGGAAGATTGTACGATGAGCGGACGGTGGTGGTGACTGATGGTGGCAGGAAGAGCGGTGGTGATCGAAACTGGCAGAGGAAGAGGTTTGGGCGGGGTGATGCCTCGTCGGGTAATAAGAAGGCACGGGTGGATGATCGCCGTGTGGGCATGTCAAGTGCGGGATCGAGAAGGTGTGGTAAATGTGGACGGGAGCATAGCGGGGAGTGCACGTTTGGGTCGAACTTGTGCTTCAGGTGTGGAAAGGCGGGGCACATGGCAAAGGACTGTCGTACGGTCCGGTGCTTTAACTGTGGTGAAGAGGGTCACGTGCTCAAAGATTGCAAGAAGCCGAGGGCTGAGAGTTCAGGGGCAAAGAGGACGGGAGGTGATGGACCGAGGGCGAGCGCCAGGGCATTCACTATGACACAGGAGGAAGCTAGAACAGACCCTGATGTCGTGTCTGGTACGTTTCTGGTGAACCAAACTTTAGCTTCTGTGTTATTTGATTCGGGTGCCAGTAAAAGTTTTATTTTTGCTGCTTTCTGTGCTAAGCTGCCTGTTAGTAGTAGATGTGTTGATGCGCCCTTCGATGTAAAAACTGCCATAGGTAAGTCTACCAGGATTTCTGAGATGATAGAGAACTGTGATGTGGAGCTCGAGGGTCATAAGTTTCCTGTTAGACCGTTTGTGATGACCTTAGGTGGTTTTGATTTGGTTCTCGGGATGGATTGGTTAGCGGACTTCGAGGCGAACATTGTGTGTCACAAGAAGATGATTCGGTTGTTGGCGCCTAACGGTAGTTCAGTAAATGTTTACGGTGATCGGGTTACTACGATTCCGAAGGTGATTTCGATGGCGGTGGCGGGAAAGTGTATGAGGCGTGGATATAGTGCCTACTTGGCCTATGTAAAGGATGTGGATACGCCAACACCACAACTAGCTGATGTACCGGTTGTGTGTGACTTTCCAGATGTGTTCCCAGAAGACCTATCAGGAGTGCCACCTGACAGAGAGATTGAGTTTCAGATTGATCTGATACCGGGTGCCCAACCTGTCGCCAAGGCACCGTATCGGTTGGCTCCGACCGAGATGAAAGAGTTGATGGAGCAGTTGCAAGAGTTGCTTGATAAGGGGTTCATTAGACCGAGTATCTCTCCTTGGGGTGCTCCGGTCCTGTTTGTAAAGAAGAAGGACGGTAGTATGAGGATGTGCATCGACTACCGCGAGCTGAACAAGTTGACAGTGAAGAACCGATACCCCTTACCGAGGATAGATGATTTGTTCGATCAGCTTCAGGGTGCCAGTTGGTTTTCGAGAATAGATCTTCGATCGGGTTATCATCAGTTGAAGGTGAAGGAGCAAGATATTCCTAAAACAGCTTTCCGTACGCGCTATGGTCACTACGAGTTTCTTGTCATGTCCTTCGGCTTGACCAACGCGCCAGCTGCTTTTATGGATTTGATGAACCGTGTGTGTCGGCCTATGTTGGATAAATCAGTGATTCTGTTTATTGATGATATCCTGATTTACTCGAGGAGTGAGGCAGAGCATGCCGGTCACATTCGGGAGGTTCTAGAGACATTGAGAAGGGAGAAGTTGTATGCTAAATTCTCCAAGTGCGCGTTTTGGTTGCGCGAGGTACAGTTCTTGGGTCACGTGGTGAATCCTGATGGGATTATGGTGGACCCGGCGAAAGTGGAGGCGGTTATGCAATGGAAGTCGCCAAAGACGCCATCCGAGATTCGTAGTTTCTTGGGTTTGGCGGGCTACTACAGAAGATTTATCCAAGACTTCTCCAAGATTGCTTCTCCACTAACTAAGTTGACCCGAAAAGAGGTGAAGTTCGTATGGGGTCAAGCTCAAGAGAAGGCGTTTGAAGAATTGAAGGCGAGATTGACTCAAGGTCCTGTTCTGTCGTTACCCGATGGAAGTGAAGATCTGGTAGTTTATTCCGATGCTTCTTACTCGGGGTTGGGGTGTGTGTTAATGCAGAGAGGAAAGGTTATAGCCTATGCATCCCGAAAGTTGAAGGTTCATGAGGTCAATTTATCCTACTCATGACTTGGAGCTAGCAGCTGTGGTCTTTGCATTAAAGATTTGGAGGCACTATCTGTACGGGACGAAGTGCACCATATTCACTGACCACAAGAGTCTGAAGTACTTCTTTGAGCAGAAGGATTTGAACATGAGGCAGAGGCGGTGGTTGGAACTTATAAAGGATTATGATTGTGAGATCCACTACCATCCGGGCAAGGCCAACGTGGTGGCTGATGCCCTTAGCCGGAAAGAGAGGCCCGAGCCGATTCGGGTGAAAGCCTATCAGTTGATCATGACCTCCGATGTGATGAAGCAGGTTAAAGAGTTTCAAGATGAGGCATTGAAAGAAGATCATCTTAACTCTGAAAGAATGAGAGGTCTGGTTGGGGAACTGGGTGAAAACACGCTCGGTGTTAGAACCCGATTCGATCGTGTGTGGATTCCTCGTTTTGGGGATCTACGGGGGAAGATAATGGATGAAGCTCACAAGACTCGGTACTCCATTCATCCTGGTGCCACGAAGATGTACCATGATATGAAGAAAGATTATTGGTGGCCGGGTATGAAGCGCGATGTGGTGGAGTATGTGAGTAAGTGCCTTACTTGCTTACAGGTTAAGGCCGAGCATCAAAAGCCGTATGGGAAGATACAACCTTTGGATATACCGGAACGGAAGTGGGAGCACATCACCATGGACTTCATTACAAAGCTGCCGCGTACCCCGAAAGGGTATGATGCCATATGGGTTATAGTTGATCGCTTGACGAAGAGTGCTCATTTCTTACCGATTCGCGAGACATATTCATCTGAGAGGTTGGCTGATCTGTTCATCAAGGAGATTGTGACTCGTCATGGTGTGCCGGTGTCTATCGTGTCGGATCGCGACACCTGGTTTACATCTAAATTCTGGAAGAAGTTCCACGACGCTATGGGGACGAGGTTACATATCAGCACGGCTTATCATCCCCAGATTGATGGTCAGTCAGAAAGGACCATTCAGACACTGGAAGACATGCTTCGGGCATGTGTGATTGATTTTGGTGGAAGTTGGGATGACCACCTACCGTTAGCCGAATTCTCATACAACAACAGTTATCATGCCAGCATTGGTATGCCCCCGTATGAGATGCTATACGGTAGGAGATGCAGAACGCCCGTTTGTTGGGGTGACATTGGTCAGAAGGAATTGGGAAGCGTCGAGGTTATCGAGGCAACGACTGAGAAGCTTGAGAAGATCAAAGCCTTCATGAAGGCAGCCAAAGACAGACAGAAGTCGTATGCTGATAAAAGGCGCAGGCCGATTGAGTTCCAGGTGGGTGACCGGGTTATGTTGAAGGTCTCACCTTGGAAGGGTATCATTCGCTTCCGAAAGCAGGGCAAGTTGAGCCCAAGGTATATAGGCCCTTTCTGAATCATTGCTCGAGTAGGAGAGGTGGCCTATAGACTGGAGTTACCAGATGAGTTAAGTGGAATTCACCCGACATTCCATGTATCTCATCTAAGGAAGTGCTTAGCAGATGAAGATATGATTGTCCCATTGGAAGATATCGAGGTAGACGAACGGCTCAATTATGTGGAGCAACCAGTGGCAATCATTGACCGAAAGGAGAAAAGGCTGAGGAAAAAAGTGGTTCCTCTTGTGCGTGTACAGTGGAAGCACAGGAAGGGATCCGAGTCAACGTGGGAGACTGAGAAAGAAATTAGACAACATTATCCACGTTTGTTCGAAGAATAACAGGTTTCGGGGACGAAACCTATTTAAGGGGGGTGGACTTGTAACACCCGGAAATTTATTATTTTGAAGCCGGCGAAGAAAGAAAAGAAATAAAGTCCAAAGTCGAGGGACCAAACTCGCCAACGAAGAAAAGTTGGGAAATGTGGTGATATGTGTAGGGAGAGGGCAGACCACTCTCCCCACACTTCACATATTTTCGGGTTCAAGAGGGGGAAGAGAGAAAAGAAGAGAAAAAGGAGAAAAATGGGTGTTTCGGGTGATTCGGGTGTCCAAATCCGTCGAGTAGCAAGCCAAATCGAAGCCCTCGACGTTGTGCTTGATTGTGTGAGTTCTAGGACCCCACTTTTACTTGTTTTCAACTGATTTTGGGGCTGGAAAATGTTCAAAACCCGTTTTTGTGTGTGTATGTGTTTGACCCATTTGGGTGTGATGTGTATGATGCATTTAGAGTATGATTCCGGGCTTATGTGTGCTTGTATGGTGTTATGGTATGCATTCCTAAGGTCCAGGAGGGTTAATTCAGGCTTAGAATGGGTTTGGATGAGCTTGGAGGCCGAAAATGGCAGATTGGGTTTGGGATGAACTCCCATCTGCATCAGCTAGGGCTAGGCGACCGAATGAAGGCCATACGGCCGAATGAGGGGCGATTGAGGTTCATTCGCACGATTGGGATTCATTCGCACGATTGAGGGTTCAATCGCACGACTAAGGTTTCAGTCGCACGACTGGGAGTCCAGTTGCATGAGGATTGCACGACTGAGGGTTCAGTCGCATAGATGCTTAGTCGCATGAGTCCATTCGCATGAGGTCAGTCGCATAGGTGCCCATTCGCAGTAATCCCATTCGCACAAGGTCCATACGCACGATTGAATGTTCATTCGCATAGATGACCATCCGCATGAGCCCAGTCGCATGATGTTCAGTCGCATGGAGGCCATGCGACTGAAGGGTGTCCATACGCCCGAACAGGGCTGTTGCACTCGAAGGAATGTGTAGTTTGACTTCTAGCCTTCGGGGAAGGGTGCAGATGTAAGTTTTGACATAAAGTAACCCGTAAGAGCATGTAAGAGGATGGTTATGGCCTTAGAGAGCATGTAAGGCATGATAATGATGATGTTGCATGTTAATGCATATTATGAATGTATGATGTTGCCCTGTATGATGATGATGAATGTGTATGATATGTTCCTTATTATGATGTATGCTTATCTTTCTTGTGGCTTTACATGTCATGCTAATGAATGAATGAATGAATGAATGAATGAATGAAGTATTATGTAATGTAAAGCGAAAGATAATGAAAGAGGAACATGAAGTAAGAATGCATGCATTAATGAATGATGAATGAACGAAAGAAAGGCTTGCAAGCATATATATTGGGGTGAGCGACTTTGTGTTGCAAAAGACTCGGATGAAGTGCAATCATTTAGATTGCCTATGAGGTGAGCAACCTTGTCGTTGCAAAAGACTCGAGTAAAGTGCTATCGTGATGTTGCCTTGGGGTGAGCAACCTTGTTGTTGCAAAAGACTCGGATAGCTTGCTATCGTGATGGGCAATTGAGGTGAGCAACCCTAGGGTTGCAAAAGACTCGGATAGCGTGCAATCATTGAGATTGCCATTGAGGTGAGCGACCATGTTGTCGCAAAAGACTCGGAAGAAAGAATGAACGAAAAGAATGGAAGATAATGAATGAGATGAAAGATAATAAGGACAATATCTATGTATATGTATGTTGAATGATCGCATGATAAAAGGAATAGTTTTAATGAAAGTAAAGTATGTTTTATTATTAAAACTAGAACTCACTCAGCAACACTGACTTTTATTAAATTTTCCAGTTGGCAGGTAAATGATTGCTGAGGATGGCACGGCGAGGCTACTCGGCTCTTTTGGGATGGCATCCAATTATATAGCTTTTGTGATGTAATGCAAACATGAATTTTGTAACCGGATAATGATGTATTATTTGGCAAAAGTAATTATAATGAAACGTGATGCCATTTTTGAATGTTTCCGCTGCAATGTTTTCTTAATGCAATGAAATTATATGTTTTATGTGCGATGAATGATCAACTGTAAGCGTCCCGGGAACGGGGCCTTACATTAATCAAATTAACTTTGCAGATTGATTTTAGGGTCGATGTTAAGCAAAAGCCCTCTGCCAATCGTGATTAATATTGCTTTGATCTTAGGTCTCGATTAGTTGCAGGTCGAAGATGAAGGTGATGATCCGATTGTTATGTGTATGTGTTCGTGGCTCAAATTCGTGGTTCAGTAAGCTTCCCAAAATCAAACGGAAGGTTTAACTTCCGTTATATGGTTTTAATTTGGTCAGTTATGTTCAAACGGATCAAAGAATTTACTCGGGTGTTTCGGTTCCATGTCAAGCCAATTAACCATTCATAACACATATTAAAATGATTCATTGATTCGAAACTGATGTACGAAGGTTAAGAGGTGGTTTAATTGTATTAAAATCCGTCGTTTTGAGGTTTTCAGTGACTGCCGGAGAGATGGCCGGAGGTGGAAGAGGCCGACGGGGTTGGGGGAGACGGTTTGGGTTTTTAAAATGAACTTACACATTTGGCCCCGATGGTTTTTGAAAGTTGTTATTTTATGTAGAAACCTTTAATTTAAAGTTTTATAACTTGCAAACTAAACCCTAAACTTTGTAAAACCAACCTCAAATAATTATCCAAATTAATTATTCGTAAATAAATATAAATTATAAAAATTTATGAATCTTGTTACATGTTTCTTATTTAATTATTAAGATAGTTATAACCTTGTAATAGTCTTTATATATTTTTATAGATATTACATAAATTGTAAAGCCTAATTATTATTTTTTTTATAACAATTAAAACTCATGAATTAATTAAATGGTAAAATAAATTTGAACTTAAATCAAAATTTTAACACATTTATTGTTTTTAAATCAACAAAATGATTGAAGTGATTTGAATGATATGTTGGGTTAATGTAATTGACAAACGGTTTTGGTTCCATATTTTTAAAATGGGCAGATGTTACATCAGATGATGGACACTTCATTGGATACTCTTCTCAAGCTAAATCTTATAGAGTATACAATCTAATAACTAGAGTAGTTGAGAAGTCAGCCAATGTGACTTTCAATGAGCATACTCCTAGTGTGAAAGGTTCTGGTTCGGATTGGCTATTTGATCTTGATTTAGTTACCAACTGTTTTAACAAATCTTGTGAGCATGTTTCAGGGTCCACAGATATACTACCTGCAGGTGATCCTGATCTAAGATTTGAGCTAAGAAGACCTTCAAGCTACACATTTTCAGCTCCAGTGGTATCCAATCTTGCAAATGAAGCTTCTACCAACACATCAATGACAAATCCTGCTCATACTTCTGGGGTGCCTTCAAATTCCAGCTTAGAGGCACAAAACTCAGATGAAGGAGCTTCAAATGTTGGAGAAAATGGTGGTGGTGAAAGTGATCAGAAATTCCTTGATGCTGATAACCATTCCATTGAAGACAACATCAATGATGTCACACACTTATTGGATCAAGTCAATCTAGATAAGTGTGCTGATGTGGATGTGAATCTTCCTTTCCAGATTAGAATTTCTCAAATTTAGATCTGTCTAAGCAATTTGATGTGATCCCTCAGCTAAGGATCCACAAGTCTCATCCTACCACAAACATCATTGGAGATGTTGATTCAGGGGTAAGAACAAGAGGACAAACCCATGATGCAAATGTTTGTCTTCACTCTTGTTTCTTGTCCCAGATAGAGCCAAAGAAAGTTGATGAGGCTCTAAAGGATGGAAGTTGGGTTGAAGTTATGCAAGAGGAGCTGCTTCAATTCAAAAGGCAAAAGGTTTGGAACCTATGTCCTCTTCCTCAAGGGAAGACTACCATAGGAACCAAATGGGTGTTCAGGAATAAGAAGTGCAGGACCGGTGAAGGGTATGCACTTACAACACAACAACACATAGAGGAGAGTTGCTTAGAACACTTAACAGATCCAATAAGGAACTGGTTAACTTGTTAATTAAAGATGCTAAGAACACAAGTAAAAGTGAGACAGAACAAGATTGCAAATAACACAAATGTTTGGTTTTCAAGAATGTTGTATATTGCTTCTCATGTTTGGTTTTCAAGAATGTTGTATATTGCTTCTCAAGTTCTATTACAAGTTACAAAGCATCAATAGAAAGTTACAAGTACTTGAGATACTTTATACTACATCCTACAGCCGGCTATACTTTGAAAGCCAACTGGATACAATTGACTAGACAACTACAAAATCAAATGTAGAGTCAAAAGGCATATCTGCCTTTTGACTTGTGACTATGACATGCCATAGCTCACATCCTAATATATTACAAGAAGGATAAAAGTACATAAAGTAGAAAGCATGGACCCAAGACCTCAATGTACAGTTACCAAAATCGTGGACCTTTCACCAACTCATGTAAGTTGGTGACTTTAAAGAGTTGCAGCGGAAAGGTGGTCCAGCTTTATGCTAAAGTACATCAGATAAAGGCATATCTCTAAAAGTCTTCGGAAGAAATCTGTCTTCACTCTTTGGCTTCGGAAGACTTTGTCTTTGAAGCTTTGGAAGACTTCACTTTTGGCCTTGGAAGATGTTGGTCCTGGCTTCGGAAGATTTTACACTTAGAATATTTCTAGTGCATGGTGTAAAACTTCCGAAGCATTTCTACTTCTGTTCTTTAGTGCATGCATGCAGAGAGACTTTGGATGTTTTGGCTGCATCAGACTTATAGGAATCCTTACAAGAAGGATAATATAGGACTTGTCATCAAGAATAAGGCATGACTAGTTGTTCAAGGGTATACTTAAGTAGAAGAAATTGACTACACAGATGTTTTTGCTCCTGTAGTAAGACTTGACGCTGTTAGGATATTCCTAGCCTTTGCTGCATCCAATAATTTCAAGGTCTACAAACTTGATCTCAAGTGTGCTTTTCTTTATGGGGTGATTGATGAAGAGGTGTATGTCAGACAAGCACCTGGGTTTGCAGATCCTGATCGTCCTGATTATGTCTGCAGGCTTGATAAATCTCTTTATGGGCTGCACCAAGCACCAAGGAAGAGACTCTATCTTAGTATCTCTGTCAGCATGGATACAAAAAGGGTACTATTGATGGAACTCTCTTCATCAAAGGAACATGAAATGACATAATGCTAGTTCAAGTATATGTAGATGACATTATCTTTAGGTCAACTAGTCCAAAGCTCTGCAAAGACTTTGAGAAGCTGATGAAGGACAGGTTTGAAATGAGTGCCATGGGGGAACTCAATTTCTTTCTAGGAATTCAAGTGAAGCAAGTTGATAATGGCATCTTCATAAGTCGGTCAAAGTATGTACAAGGCAAACTTAAAAGATTCAACATCACTGATTGTAAGGTTGCTAAGACACCCATAGCCAGAAACCACTCCCTTAGACCTAAGCTTGAGGGAGAGTGTGTTGATGAATATCTCTACAGGGCAATGATTGGGTCTCTTATGTACCTCACAGCTAGCAGGCTAGATATCATGTTTACTACATGCATTTGTGCAAGATATAAAGCCAACCCTAAGATGTCACACCTAGTCACTGTCAAATGAATTTTAAGATACCTCAAAGGTGCTCCATCACTTGGACTTTGATATCCAAAGAATTCTGACTTCAATCTGTATGCTTATATAGATAGTGAGTATGGTGGTTGCAACATGATTGCAAAATCTACGTCAGGGGGATGTTAATTTCTTGGTGGAAGAGTAGTCTCCTGGCAATGTAAGAAACAATCCTGTGTGTCTGCATCAACTCCTAAGGCTGAATACATTGCTGCTGCAAGATGTTGTGCTCAAGTGCTTTGGATTCAAAACCAGATGCTGGACTATGGATTCAACTTCATGGAGACTCCCATCCACATAGAAAACAACAATGCTATCTCAATCACAGAAAATCCTATGCAGCACTCAAGGACAAAGCATATCAATATCAGGTATCATTTGATTAGGATAATTTTGAAAAGGGATTAATCAAACTAGTCAAAGTTAACACAAATGAACAATATGCTGATCTGTTCACCAGAGATTTTGATGAACAAAGATTTAAATATCTTGTATCAGCTATTAAGATGATTAACTTTGAATAGCTTTTCTTAAAACTAAATCATATTATTTCTAAAACCTATGTGTCCTAAGTTGTCTATTTCATCATCTTCATAAGCCCTTGTTTTCTTTGGAAGAAAATCTTTTCAAAAGACATTTCTTAGATTTTTGAAAATTTTGATCTCTTTTCTTTTCGGAAGATTTAAAATTACCTTCGGAAGAAATTTATGTCTTGGTAAACAAATAACTACTTCAGTAATTTTACCTTCGGAAGAAATTTCTGAAATATCTTCCGAAGCTTAAAATCAACTTAAGTACTTTTATGTTTTAAACGAACAACTTTCTTCTGAAAGCAATTTACCTTCGGAAGTTTTCATTCTTTTTGGAATAAAAACTCTGAGTGTTAACTCTCTTCCGAAGCAAAATTCTCAAAAACCTTTTAAATATCTTCCGAAGCCAATTTGCCTTCAGAAGCTTTTTGTTTGGAACTTCCAAAGCAAATAACCATCGGAAGATTTCTCGACTTCCAAGAAAACTACTTTTGGGCAATAGTAAACTACTTTTCAGAGGTGGGACCGACATTCGGATTTCAAAGTTTATCCTCTTTCATTAACTTTGTCTCAAATCCTTTTCACATAAATACCCAACGATTCCCCCCTCTTTCACTATCTTCTTCAATTACATTATTCCTTAAACCTAAATTCTCCCAAACCGCCTTTGTTCTTCATCTTCCTTCACCCTCAAGCTTCTAAAAATGGCCAACCTAAACCACAGAAACAACCCAGATTTCTCAATGCAACTTCACAGGCAACACAACTAGGTTAC
The DNA here is from genome assembly GCA_025215565.1 of Flaveria ramosissima. Taxonomy (NCBI): domain Eukaryota; kingdom Viridiplantae; phylum Streptophyta; class Magnoliopsida; order Asterales; family Asteraceae; genus Flaveria; species Flaveria ramosissima. Next base: position 30,902,198 of record CM046034.1, read on the forward strand.
TCTGTTGAACTCTGAGAAAGATGATAGTTTCTTAGAGGTTTGCTGTTTCCTGGCTCTATCCAACTACTTCACCTCCCTAACAATTGATCCTACTCTATATGAGGATCATTTGCTTGAATTTTGGAAGACCTGCCAAGAGGTCATTATGGATGGGGAGAAGGCAGGGGAGGACAATCTTCATCACTCGGGCCATCATCAACACACACTTACAGCTGGATGATGAAGAAGGTGAGGTGTCCTTCCCAAAAGAAGCTGTCAATCATTCTTTTGAGCAGATAGGCTACGAGGGAGATTTCTCTGTAAAGACCTTTAGGAAAGGGAAGGTCTCATCCCAGTGGAAATACCTGCTTCATGTGGTTATCCATAACTTGTCAAACAAGCATGAAGGGTGGGACCTGATTCCTGAGGATTTCTCCTTCATAGTGCATGGAATGGTTCAAGGGGTCAAGTTCAGGTACTCTCAATTTGTTTACACAAATTTGCTTGCTAACTTGGACTCCTTAGAGTATTATATGTTTCCTAGATATGTTCAACACATTCTCAACTGTGAACTGGGCTCACAGTTGAGGGAAACATATAATATTTTTAAAGTGGGACAGATGAAGCCCGATATCTTTAAAATTATGAAGAAGCCAACTGTAGGCTTCTCAGGGGTAGAAACATCCCTTATCCCAAAAATGTTAGAACTCATTGCTCAAGGTGACAACCTAGCAACACAAGCTAGTGTTGAACCCACACCTTCTACCTCCCAACCACCTAAAGGTCCACAAATCACCCTCACCTACCAAAGAAAATCCAAACAAACCCCTGCTCAAGCTATTGAGCTTGTGTAGGCCCCCATACACTCACCCATACAAGAGGAAGTGAAAACTAGAGCTCCCACTTCCCCTGAGGAGCAAACCACTCCAATCTCTTCAAGAATCAGTGGTGAGGTTTCTCATGCTCACCTTGATGAGCTCACAAGCCCAACTGCCTTAAGCCTTCACTCTGAGTCTCAACACTCAAGTGAACAACCTTCAGGGGACAGTTACCATCCCCAGCCTTTAGACTTAACTCAACCCATTCCCAACCTCTCATTCTATATTGATGAAGACTTAGGTTTTAGTGAGTACCATGAGTCTCTCTACTCTTCCCCTACTCAAAGAGAGATGAGTACTCCTGAGTCTCCTTTGTCTAGCCCACATCCGTCACCTATCACTGAGGTGGATCTCCCTGAACCTGTTCAGGAGGTCCATATGGAAGAGGCTCTCACTTCTGCAAGTGATTACATCATTAAGACCTCAACCATGGCAACTCAGCCTATTGACACCTCAACTGAGGCTGTCAAGGTGGTGGTGAGAGAAAGGACATTAGGTCCAATCATCTCATCCCTGAATGATTTTTCTGATGAAGATAAGGGGAACTTGAGATAAAGGTGCAAAAACTGTCAAAATCATGCTCCTATTTAGTCTCTAAGGTTAGACACCTTGAATCTCAGGTGACTACCCTGCACAACAGGGTCAATGATCAACAACTTGAGATATCTTATCTCAGGGAAAAACTAGCTGGGAGACCTTTAAGGAGAGCTCAACCAGGAACACAAGAACCTGTGAATGTGATTGACCTAACTGCTAGCTCATCTATGCAAGAGGGTGATGCTACCAAAAAGGGGGAGAAAGTCATTACAGTCACAGAACTTGGGAGTTCTTCAGGGAGTATGGACATTAAGGACTAAACATCCTCACTTGCAGTTGTACATACTCAGCAACTTCCTCAAGTTCACATTGATGTGGACACTATAGACTCTTTCATTAGGAGTCTCTTTGAGGAAGGCATTCCAAGGGCTATATCATCCCTACCTCAAGGAACTTCAAACTACATTATTGGGTGGAGGTTTGATGCTGATAGAAGAGCCCTCTTCTTCAAAGAGTTCAAGGGAAGCAAGAGGTGTTCAATTTTCAGACCTTGAACTACTATGAAGGTCTTGATCTAATCAACATGCCACTTGTCAACCCAAGTCAATCTAGACAAGCTGACAGGTTGGCACAAAGGATTCAAGAAAGAATTACTGAAGAGTTCAGTCTAAGAAGGAGACATAGGCAATCAGGTAATGTCATTGGTCAACTGGATGTTGAGGCAGACCCTGCGATTAGTTTAAAAGGACAACCTTGGCTGAAGGCCCAGTGATAGAGCCTGAGAGTCCTGTCACACCAAAAACTACTTCAGAAATTCATCCCTTTAGTGAAACACCTGCTGGTGAAGGTGTCTCACATCCTCTCTCTGGTCAGAGCTTAGATGCTACACCAAGCAATGAAGGCCAAAGCTCTCTCCACCCTGTGTCATAAAGGTTTGTGGGTGACAAAAGGAAAAGAATTTTAACTCCTTAGGAGATTGAGGAGGAGGAGAGAGAGAGAGAGGAAGAGGAAGCTAAGGGGAGAAAGTTCGTATGGGTCTTCAGGCTTTATGCAAGCTGCAATCAGGGCTGCCCCCAGACCAAACACTCAAGATGATGAGTTGAGGGCAATTAGGATTACTTACCTGCAGACCAGGAACTATGACATAGATGAGATTATATCTCTCCCCTTCTCAATGAACTGGCTGACATGGAAGTGTCAAGAGAGATGAAGGAAGCAGAGGATGCAAGGCTACTTCTCCAATTCAAAGAGGAGAAGAGATAGAAAAGATTATACAAGCATGTTCCTATTCTCTCCCCAGTTCAAGAAAGCCCTGTGCAAGAGACTGTGGCAACTACACAAGAACCTCAGGTAGACAAGGAAATAGATAGGCAAAACATGATCAACTACCTTTGTGCCACAGGTCTTTACCAGGCATCTGCACTTCTTCCCTTGTCCTTTGAATACATTGAGTTTGAGTATCTCAAATAGCTTGAACTTCAAGTGCTCAAAGAACAAAAGGCAACAAAGAGAAAGATGAGGCAAGAGGCTGTAAAGTCAAGAGCCATCATTCAAAAGAGTATGAAGAAGTCTGCTGATAGACAAAGGATGATGAGCTTCTTGAAGCTGTATGGATTCTCCGGAAGGAGACTTGGCCCTATGTCTCTATCTACAATGGATGAGCACATCAGGGTAATCAAGCAGAAGATCAAGAGTGGAGAGCTAATTGACTTACACTCCCTTCCAAGTCAAGCTCCACCTAAAGTGGAGGTTAAGGTTAAACAATTTGAGAGAACACAACCTGGACCTCCTACTGAGCCTCAGTAAGCTTCATCTTCTGATCCATAACACGGTCAAACTCCCTCTCCTTCTGGAACCTGTGAGGGAAGAACACTCAACTGAGAAAGACAAGGATGATCAACAAGGTGCTGCAGACCAGTCTTTTTAGTTAAAGTCCTCAAAAAGGAGGAAGAGGATGGCTTCTAAACCAAAGTCAAAGAAGAAGAAGAAGCCTGAATCATCCAACTCTACACCTCAGGCTAAGTCAGATCAACCTGAGGAAGTGCATGAAGAGGCTGCCCAATCAACTTCAATCCAAGTGGCTCCTCTTACAGCTGAGAGACCCATCTTATCCTGGACCTTCACAACTAATCCAAATAGCTGGCATGTGATCAGAGATCAAGGTGGTGAAGATTTATACACATGGCAAGACTTATTCAACCTACCTCTGCATTATCTCTTTGAGATGAGAAGAAATTATGAGAGTGTGAGTGATCGTGACCATCTAATGAAAAAGGGCATGGTCATCATCATTATGTGGACTGTCAACAGCTGAAGATCTTCAAATGTTTTGGTAGCATCAGCCTAGGGGGAGTTTGTAAGATTCCTATAAGTCTGATGCAACCAAACATCCAAACTCTCTCTGCATGCATGCACTAAAAAGCATAAGTAGAAATGCTTCGGAAGTTTTACACCATGCACTAGAATTTGCTATGTGTAAAATCTTCCAAAGCCAAGACCAACATCTTCCGAAGCCAAAAGTGAAGTTTTTCGAAGCTTCAAAGACAAAGTCTTTCGAAGCCAAAGAATGAAGACAGATTTCTTCCAAAGACTTTTAGAGACCTGCTTTTATCTGATGTACTTTACCATAAAGCTGGACCACCTTTCCGCTGCAACTCTTTATAGTCACCAACTTACATGAGTTGGTGAAAAGGTCCATGCTTTTGGTAACTGTACATTGAGGTCTTGAGTCTGTGCTTTCTACTTTATGTACTTTTATCCTTTTTGTAATATATTAGGATGTGAGCTATGGCATGTCATAGTCACTAGTCAAAAGGCAATCTGCCTTTCGACTCTACATTTGAATTTGTCTGTTGTCTACTCTTATGTATCCAGCTGGCCTTCAAAGTATGGCCGGCTATAGGATGTAGTATATGTATCTCAAGTACTTGTAACTTTCTAAGTATGTTTTGCAACATTTGTAATAGAACTTGAGAAGCAATATACAAAATTCTTGAAAACCAAATACTTGTGTTGTTTGTTGTCTTGTTCTGTCTCATTCTTACTTGTGCTCTTAGCATCTTCCTCTTAAGTTAACCAGTTCCCTATTTGATCTGTTAAGTGTTCTAAAAAACTCTCCTCATTGTGTTGTTGTGTTGTAAGTGCATACCCTCTAACGGTCATGCAGAGACCCCTAACCTATGTTGCTAAGAAGGGTGATAATGATGGAGATGTGTTTGAGAAGGCAAAGGAAGAATGGTTCGTGAGAGAGAAAAATCCTGAAGAGCTAACTCCCCTATTCCAAAACATGGAAGGTTTGAGCAAGAAAGAAGCAGACAAGAGGATTATATGTTGGAGTTATAACCCCGACCTCAAAATGTTTGTGATAAAGAGGAAAGGGGGAGGCATAACATACATGCATAAGAGGAAGACGTTCAAGACATTGCCTAAATGGGATTTGAGAAGGTTGGTGGTGCTGCCATTACTTAATTCTCATTTGAGTGAGAGAGCTACATTGCTTGAAAAGGAGATCAAGAACGGAGTGAATGACAATTTTGAGTCATTCGGGTTTATGAAGGCTGAAAGGAGAAGATCGAAAAAGGATAAGGACTGGGAAACGGGCAAAAGAAAGATTATGCTGAGGGTGAAACCCCTAAAGACAGTGAACAAGGTTAGATTGGCAGATCCCCTCCCCCAGCAATTACAAAACTTTGAGAAGTGGTTCTATGATAACAACACGAGGGAGGCTGTGATCAAAGTGAAGAACGGGGGTGTGTTTAGATTGTTTGATCCGATGGAGCTATTTGGATTTTATGATGAAGACCTGCTAGTTCTTTGTGAAAACCACATTAAAGCAGGGGCAGGGGAGGAGACGAGAAAAGAAGCCAGTTTGTTTATGACTATGGGTAATAAAGTTAGAGGTAAGAGGACAGAAGTGAAGGAGCTAGCTGAGAAGGTGAGAGCTCAAGATGATCTAAATATGGATGTCCGGGATTTGGTAAGACAGTTTGAGTAAGCTAGTGCTCGTCCCGAGGGAGCTAATGAAGCAGGTGCAAATCAAAGTGAGTCAATGGCTGAAGTTCCCAAGGAGGTTGCTGCAGGAGCTGATGAAGACATATAAGAGGCAGCGGGGAGACTAAAGTTGACCAAGGAGAATCTATGCCTAAAGCCCCCGAGGAAGAAGCTGCAGGAGTAGATAAAGATACATCAGATGAAGCGGGAGAGACTGGAGCCGACTCGACAAATCAAGACAAGTGACGGCGGTGAGATCCAACTTAGGGGAGTATTGAAGATCAAGTATAGGTTGGACTCACCTTAGATTATATTATGTTTATATTACTTTGTAATAGGTTTAATGTTAGTTTACTTTTGAATGTAGTTCATTTAGTTTAGTTTTGTAGTCCAGCGAAACTATGAGCGAAACTTAGTTTTGCTCATTGTCAGCTGTTTAGTTCACCTGGCGAAACTGTTGTTTCTGCCTGGCGAAACTGTTGTTTCTGTCGGGCGAAACTATAGTTTCGGCAGCACAGTTTCGCTAACAGTGAAACTGTCTGCGAAACTAGGACTGCTATATATAGATTTGATCTTGTTCATTGTTGGGCATCCTTGCAAAAACCCTAATCGATCATTATTGTTGCAAGAGACCTTTTGTACGTTGTTTATTCACTGAAATACATTTGAGCTTTGTTTATGTTGATGGTATTGATCATTATTGTTCATACTTTGATATATTTTGGTTGTTCTTAGTGTTCTTCATCTTTGTTATCTCTTTGTTGTATCTGATATTGAACGAATCAACATCTCATTTGTACTGCAAATCAATCAAGTGGACCAACATATCCCTTCCAGGTTGAGTATTGTATAAGGAACCATTTTATTGGTTTCCCTTTAGTTTATGAAATAAGCCAAGATCGTTGTTTTTGGCATTTAGCCACTTTTACCCAAATAATCCATACCCTGAACCCGAGCCAAATTACAACCCATTAAAGTAATGATTTATGCAAGTAAATACCTAACATAGGTGGAGATTTGATCCCTTATCAAGCATATGAGTTCACATGTATTCATACTAGGCAATTGAAAGTATTAGTCATACTTCATCTTATGTATGAATCCATATATATAGCCGAGTGTGAGTGCACCTTGTGAGAAGTGTGAATTTTTACATGTTTAAAATATTTAGAAACCATTATATTGCTTGAAAGGATATTATTCCACATGTGCTTAACTGCTTAAATTTGGGTAAACCAAGATTGCTTGTATAGTTCTCGAAAGACATATTTATATCTTGATTTATTTGGTTTTTGGTGGTGTTGCTATTTTGAGTGATTTTGCTTGAGGACAAGCAAAGTTTAAGTGTGGAGATATTTGATGTGCTTCAAATTATACATATAAAACACATCAATTGCACATCAATTATTCCAGAAACTCATAATGAAAATGATGATTTTATACTGAAATCGTTCATATTGTGTTTTCAAGCTTGGAAAAGACCATGATGAACAAAAGGAGCTTAAATAAGTAGAATTTGAAGAAAACCAATATTTAGAATTCAAGCATGGGGCCGTGCTTCATGAGGCACACCCCCATGCCCATCCTGAAACACACCGCAGTGCTTAAATCAACACACCACCGTGTTTCTTGGTCCGACAAGACAAAAAGTACTGTTCCCCAACCCGAGGCACGGGGGCGTGCCCCATGGGCCACGAGGTCGTCCCCCACCACAAACACGGGGCCATGCCCTATTAAACACGGGGTCGTGCCCGTCAACATCTGAGCGTACGAGTCGACCAACTTTTACGTACATTGTACTAGCACGGGAGAGGGGGGTGCCTTTCAGCTACAGGGCCTTTCTTAAACACTCCAGAAAGTCTATAAATAGGACTTCATTTGCAACTTGAAGATGAGCTTTTGGGAGGTGAAGTGCTGGTGTTCACTCTCAGGAACCCACCTTTTGGAGGTCCTTAGAAGGTTTTGGAGGTTCATTCAACACTTAGAAGAAGCTTGGGATTGTCTAAACATCATCCATTATGGATCACCGGTTTGATTGTTCTAATTTCCTGATGATTTCATTACTATCTTTTATCTTTGTTGTTATGTTCAAGCTCATTATGAGCTAAACTTCATGTGTTATCTAAATTTAATGAAACATATTTAATTTTTGATGAACTAATGGTCTGATATATATTATGTTAATGTTATGGTGGTCTTGGGAAAACTTTTGATGGGTAGCATCTACATTTGAACGGGAAGTTATAACTTTATGGTTTGTGATTGTGATTGTCATACATGGTTGAAAAACGTATGATCAACTTTCATTCGCGAACCCGGTCTTCATAATAAATCCAGGGCTAATGAACTAGAAATAGTTATTAGAAATCATATCATCTTAACTTTCTGATCATTTGCAGGTTCCCTTTTATTAGTCTGAGAAATCTACAGTAATTGTTACAGTATTCTAAATAATGGTATGTTAGGAAGGAATCTGTTCAAGTCTCTTTCTAAAATTAAGTTATGTTTTCAAAAATCGTATGTCAAAAGGTCACGAGAGAATTACCTACATTACTAGGGCTTTGACTAAGCAGTAAAATCAGCCTGACGTGATCCTAGTCACTACGGAGCAGGATAGACGAGAAATCATGTCAGCTCATCTTTATAAACATTAACATAATTACATTAATCAATATCTTTAAATCACACCATCAATTCATCATAGTTACATAAGTGTAATCTAAATTAGGATAACCGCCTTACTTCACTAAAAGAATCACCAAAAGTCTCAATCTATCTTTATCTGTCTTTATGTATCGCTATTATGTTAAACTTATCATTTTTAAAAACATAAAACTGATAGTCAATTATGAGGGTTGTTGAGTAGCTTAGTGTGTCCACAGATTGATACTCGGTTCTTACCAACACTATATTACCACACGACATGTACACTTGCCTTTTATGTGTGTGGTTTATTATTAGTAATAACCAATTAAAACTAAATCTGTGCGGAAAAACTTTATGAAAATATATATACTATCCGCATGCATCACCACCAAAACACACACACCCGAACACATAAACACACACACCCGAACACATAAACACACACAAAGCACATAGCCGAGGCTTAAATCAGCCAAGAACACTTAAAACATCGAATTCTTACCTAGAATCCGAAATCTTCTTGTTCTTCTCTCTAAAACCCGAGAGCTCTTTCTACTTTCTCTCTCTAAAAAGTTGACAGAAGGTTGGTGAGGCAAAGTAGCCGGCCATGTCACCTTTTTGAACAACATAATATAAATCATTGGCCCTCGTACAATATTAACCCCTCAACTTGGGTTCTATTGTATTTCCTCCTTTTTATGCACCTTTATTCTCTCTTTTATTCTTTTTTTACTTTTAAATTTTTCGGGTGTTACAAGTATATAATAAAGTTGATCACACGATTGATGAATCTGAAAATGTCATATTTAATGAAAATTCTTTAAATAGTGTTGGAAACACTCCAAGCTGGATGTTTGATCTAAATGGATTCATAAATGCATTTAATCATTTGATTGAAAATGTTTCAGGAGACTCTCTCAACAGGTCAGCAAACATATAAGTCCCAAGTGTTGAAGATCACAGGGTAAATATACCACAAGGGACCGGTCACAACAGGTCATCTGCAAATAAAATCCAGCCTTAGTCAATAGAAGTATATGCTAGTACGATAAACAATTTGGATCAACCATCACTTGCTCATTATGACTCATCAGATGAAGAGTCTAATCATCATTGTGGTACAAGAAAATCTCTTGAAAAGAAACAATGTATGACAAATGCTGAAGATAGAGTAAATTCAGTAGATGAACCAGTAAATCCATCTACCAAAATTCCTAATACAAACTTTTTCAACTTTGATTTATCTCAACAATTTGAAGTAATCCCAAGACTAAGAATTCATATAGAGCATCAAGTTAAGAATATCATTGGCAATATAGATGTTGGTTTCAAGACAATAAGCAGGGTGAATGAAGCAAACATCCATTTGTTTTCATGCTTTCTTTCTCCACTTGAACCAAATAAAGTCGATGAGACATTAAGAGATAACAACTGGGTAGAAGCCATGCAAGAAGAGCTTCTTCAATTTGCTCGGCAGAAGGTTTGAAAACTATGTGCACTTTTAAGGGGGAAGATTGCAATACGGACCAAATGGGTTTTTTAGAAACAAAAAAGGATGATATGGCATTGTTATCAAGAACAAAGCAAGACTTGTGGTATAAGGGTACAAAAAAAAAAAGGAATTGATTATCATAAAGTCTTTGCTCCTGTGGCCAGGCTTGAAGCAATTAGAATTTTCCTAGCATTTGCTTCCTCCAAAGACTTCAAGGTGTTTCAGATGGATGTCAAGAGTGCATTCCTTTATGGTGAGATTGATAAAAAAAAGTTTATGTATCCTAACCTCCAGGATTTAAAGATCTTAAGTATCCAGATCATGTATGTAGGCTTGATAAAACCCTTTATGATCTTCATCAATCCCTAAGAAAATGGTATGAGACACTCTCTACTTTTCTCCTGAATCAATGGTACACCAGAGTATCTATAGATAAAACACTCTTCATCAAGAAGGTTGATGTGAATATCATTTTGGTACAAGTGTATATGAATGATATCATATTTGGGTCTACCAATGAGAGCTTGTGCGAAGCCTTTGAAAGTTTCACAAAGTCAAAATTTGAGATGAGTTCAATGGAAGAGCTCACTTTTTTTCTAGGACTGCAAGTAAAACAAAGTTCCGATGACATCTTCATAAACCAATCTAAATATGTTTAGGACATGTTAATGAGATTTCAAGCTACTAATGCTAATTGCTAAAACCCAAATGTCAAAGATTTGTTCATCAACTCCTGCTATGGTGAAGTAGTTGATCAACAGTAGTATAGACCCATCATTGTATCTCCCATGTACCTCACAGCCAGCAGACCAAATATCATGTTTGCCACATGCATGTGTTCAAGTTTCCAAGCGGCTCCAAAGATGTTACATCTAATGGCTGCCAAGAGAATTCTGAAGTATCTCAAAGGGGAACCTAAGTTGGGATTATCGTACCCTAAGAGTGCTGACTTCAATCTTTGTGGATATACAAATAGTGACTACGGAGTATGCAACATCAATAAGAAGTCCACCTCAGGATGATGTTAATTTGTAGGGGGAAGACTAGTTTCATGGCAATGTAAGAAGCAAACTTGTGTCTCCACATCAACTTAATACATTAATGCATCAAGTTGTGGTGCTCAAGTGTGGTGGATCCAAACTAACTTAGGGATTATGGAGTAACTTTCTTGAACACCCCAATTCACATTGACAACAACAGTGTTATCTCCATCACCAACAATCCCATTCAGCATTTAAAGACAAAACACATTGACATTAGGTATCATTTTATTAGAGATTGTGCAGAAAAAATCTTAAATTAATTAATTTCTATACACATGAACAATGTGCAGATTTATTCACAAAGGCTTTTGAAGTATCCAGATTTAAATATGTTATATATGCTATTGGAATGATGAACTTTGAATAAATAAATGATTTAATTAATGATAACTGAAAATTTTGTAAATAAATGCTTTTCTTGATAAAATGGGTAAAACTGTGTATATGCTGAATTTTGCAAATCAGTTGATAAATAGGTATCCACCGAGTATCAGTAGATATCAAGGTATCTAACGAATTATACAAGTCAGCAGATAATTGGATAAAGCGGGTATCTTTCGAATGAGAAGAATCAGCACATAGGATGATTTCAGCACATGTATTTGAAAAAGATCCGGTAGGTCTCACTTCTATCTTACGATATGTAGTGGCACCGAAGAAGTTACCTAAAAAGTTTGTTTAATCATCCCACGACATCGATTTTACCGTTACGGTGGTATAGTATTTTAAAATTCACATTTTTATATATTATACAAAACTATTAAAATCAAAGATTTTCCCACCATTGTCATCTTCAATCTTCCTTACAAATCAAACCCTTAAACCTTAAATCTCTCAAGTCCTGCCAAACTCAATCAACCTCTAATGGCTGCTCAACCTCGAACCCTAGAATTTCATCCAAAACACAACATCACCTCATCGCTTCAACCCATGGTTGATCATGTCTATGATCTCGTTCTCAAATTTCTAAGCAATTGCAATTATGCATTTACCATCAAAATAGACCCGATAATCTTTGAGTATCCCATTAGGAATTCTAGAACACATGCTCCAAACAAAGAGAATATGGAACAAAGGTCCTCACTGCGATAGTACCACTTTCAAAGAGATGGGATATGAAGGACTCCTCGTAATGTCCACCTTCTCCAAATCACTGGTATATCATAACTGGAGATTCATTCTTCATATCTTCCTACACTATCTTTCCAATAAGTCGGGAGGTTGATACCAAGTACCATTAGATTTAGTAGGGGCTATCTATGGTCTGGTCAAACAATAGAGTTACAAATTTTCAAACTTCATATTTCAGCACCTTTGTAAAAGTGCAACTGATGCTGCAAAAATTAATTTTTTTAATGTACGCTAGATTCATACAACTAATTTTACAAGAAGAACTAGGGGATAAACTTAAACTTAGTGGAGTTCTTCATGCTTTAGGAACTTTAAACAATGCACTATTTTCAAAGTTTAGAGCAACTCTAAAATCTTTTTCTTGGAAGGTAACTCCCTTGTCGCTCATATGCTTGAGGTCACAAAGCCTCAGGGTGGTAGCATGGAAACACCCACCATTGCTGATTCCCATACCCTCTACAACAAAGCCCAAAGCTCACAAACAAAAAACCCTAAATCTTCAATTGAGAGTATGCAGGCCCCCAAATCACCTTCCCTCAAAAAGACAAGACCGCAAACCAGGGTTCTAGTCAAGTCAAAGGTGTTAGCCACACCTAGACAAGGCTGAAAGAAGAAGTTTTCTCTTCCTTTTTCTGAGAAGACACACAAGCCATAAGCCCTCAATCAGAGTCCTAACACTCCATTGAGATAACCAAATGGGATACCCATATGACTAAGGGTCTTTTTGGTAGCCTCTTAATGGTTCAGATGTCTGAATGGTTCAGCACTTAATGGTTCAAACTATTTGTTTCGTGAGAAAATGTCTGAAAGGTTCAGACATTTGCCTCTGAATGGTTAAGCATTATACTAATGTTGAATGGTTAAGAGGCCTAATGCTGAATGGTTAAGACCTCTTATTTGAGTTGGTCAAACATTTGCATTTGAATAGTTAAGCGATATACTAGTTCGTAATGGTTCAGACCTCTTATTGGTTCATCACTTAATGGTTCAGACCTCTTATTGGTTCGGCACTTAATCATTCAGAAATTGCCAAATAGCCCCTAACACAAATTCTAAGAAAGAACTCACATTAGGAACAAGTTCAAATCTCGGGATGTTAGACTCAGTTCCATAATATCCCATACACATGTCATCACCGGGGATGATGATGTCCCTACTACGCATCAGCATGATCCAATATCTTCCCTTTTCTACATAATACAGACAATGGGGACTAGTATGGTTGTTGGAATATCTGAGCCACATCCTTCATCCCAATAGATTGATCCTAGGGAGGCAACAATCAATGTGGAAGAGGTTGTCTCTACTGTTGATAATTAATTGATCAGCAAGATAGAGACAACATCACTAAGATCTCTACCATGACAACTCACCTTAAGAACGTCTCATTTGAGTCATTTTTTGAGGAGAGGAATCCAGGGCGCCAAGAAACCAAATCTGGTGGTGAGAGTACAGAGGCCCGACCTAATAATACATTTCCCAAGGATTCCACATATGTGGGTGAGGGAAGTATGAAACAAATAAATGAATTGAAGACCCAAAACCTTGAACTTGCTTAACAACTCAATGCCTTACAAGTTGAGAATGCAACTTCAAGGTTATGAGAAAGAGCCATAGTTCTTGAATTTAAGAACCGTTTGCTAAAATCTTTGGTAGATAGAGTCTTTGAGGTGGAAGCACAACTCAGCACTCTCCAACAACAAGCTGAAAAAGTAACAATCCTTGAAGAACAATTTACAACTCTTCAACAAGCTTCTACAAAGGCAATGGATCTTGAACATAAAGTGGAGCTACTTTAAGAGACCATTGACCTTTAATAATCAACCATTCTAAGCCTTCAACTCTCAACACCACAAGAACCATTTGTTGGATCAAGTAAGGCTGGTGCAACCAAAACAAACACTTTGACAATTTTGGTGCAAGTGATGAAGAACTTCTGAAGGCAAATGTTGAGCTTCTGAAGGTTAGGTCTGAACGAGCTTCCGAAGATAAACTCCAACTTCCGAAGACAAAGTCTTCCTTCTTCTGAAGTTCAACACTTAGAAGAAATCAAGACATTGACTTCCGAAGTATGAAGGCCTGAAGAATGTCTCAAGCCTCAGAAGAAGTAGCCTCTTCCAAAGTATAAGTGGCTTCGGAAGAACATGTTCTTCTGAAGCCAACTAACTTTCGGAAGAACCTACTAAGAACCAGTGGACATAAGTATGGTATTTCTGACACTCCGCTGCAAATATCTGATATACTGCATGGTGCTTTCCCACGCCCATGTAGTTGACCATTCTTTATTCCACTGTTCATTCCTTATCAGTTAGTATAGTTACCAACTTTAGTTGGTGACAAAAGGTAAGTCATGGACAATTCATGACTACCAAATCTTAGATAATATTATTTTCTAAGATACCTTATCTTTAGCAATGTAGTATTTGCTTTAGTCATATGTTTCCAGCTGGTATCAAAGTATATCCGGCTGTAGGTAGTAGTTTATATAGTTTCTCATTATAACTCATGCAATATGCTTGTAAGAGCCTTGTAATACTTTGAGTTGAGAAGTAATATATACAAGTACCTTGAAAATTATCTTCTTATGTTTTGATTACTTAGTATATTATTATCAACTCTTAGAGGGACTCTGCATCATCTAACCGAGTGTGATTCAGTGAGTTTGAGAGAGAACATAAGTGTTGAGTGACCAAAACCGATTCTGCAGTTGGTATCAGAGCTTCTTAGGCTTTTGATTGAGAGATCTAACCATCCAAAACAACCTTTTCATCACTCATACACTCACCTCACTCAAAAATGGCCCTTAACCAAAAATCTAACTGTGAACTGGGGACCATGACCAAAGCACCTATCATCACCCCTAAAAACTTCAGATCATGGAGCAAACATATTGAAGGCTTCATCAAATATCAAGAAAGCAAGATGTGAAAGTTTATCACCAATGGCCCTTACAAGCCAAAGGTTGCAGCACCGGGTGGAAATGGTGATATGATAGAGAAGGCGGTAGAAGATTATTCTGATAAAGACCACAAACGGCTGGACATTGACAGCAAAGCAATGACAGTTCTCATGTCTGCCATACCCAACTCCATCATGGTAGGCTTTGAGAATTGCCAGTCAGCCAAAGAACTTTTTGATGCTTTGACTCAGATGTATTCAAGCTCCAATGACTCCAAGAAAGATTCACTAAAGAAACAATTTGAAAATTTCACTTCTATTCCTGGAGAGACCCTTAGCCAGCAATACTTCACGTACATGAATCTTATTTCTTCACTTCAGTCCATGGGAGTGTCTCCTGGGATGAGAGATATCTCAAGAAAGTTCATGAGTGCTCTCCCAAATGAGTGGACGTTCTATTGTGTCTTTATCATGAGAATAAAAAATCTGAACTCCCTCACCATGACTGAACTATATGGCATTCTTGATGGATACTGTTTAGAGATGGAGAACAAGAAAGGCCACCAGGTGAGCAGACCCTCAAGCCTTCCTGCTAGCAACGCTTTAATGGTTGCTGAAGGCATAGGACCCCCCCAACCTTAGTAGTACCTGACTTACTCCACGCAGCCATCATGTTCTTCCGGGCCATACATTACATTCCATGAGACTCCAAGGTCTCAACAGGCTCAGCCAAGTCTCTTTCAGGACAGTTGTGCCTTTGTCTCAGGAAATGGAAATCCAAGTGATTTTCAATTTTGTTTTGATGATCTAGAATGTTTCAGTCCGGATGATGTCGAGTACATGGACATTGTCCAATAGATGGCTCTGTTAACTTAAAGGGCGAAGAAGTTTGGGTTTGACAAAACAAAGGCCAAATGTTACTGTAACCAACTTGGTCACTTTGCCAGGGAATGCAGGGCCCCCAAATCAAATCCGGGAACCTCTCAAGCCTCCACACATCCCTCTACACCTAAAGCCACCGGGAGGTCAACTGGACAACATACAATTGTTATAGCTCGAGAAGTTGACTGGAGCTTCATAGTACAGGATGTGACTCCTGCTCAAGCATTGATGGCTGGATCTGATAACAACAAGGTATTTGAACACCTTTGTACTCTAGCTTGCATTGCTACAGTTAAATTGTATCAGGACCACAATATGGAAATTAAATATGATATTGAGTCTTTAAATGTCCTAAAATATGATTTTAAAAGGCCTGAATCTGACTATCAAATGAAAATTGAAGAGTTATAAAATATTATGTCCTTGTTAAAACATGAACATACCAACTACAAGACTCAAATCAAAGATTTAATCTCCAAGTTGACTGAGGCTCAAGCCCAGCTTGTCACAGCTGATGCTTAAGCAAAGAAGCATGCTATCTCTGAGCAAAACTTCTAAGGCATTCTTGCATCATACCAAAAAGGGGGAAGGGAGCCCAAAGAAGCTAAAGACATTCTCTAGAGATTGACTACTTAAGTTATACATGCTGCATAACCAATCTCTTTCTCCTGTAAATGGACTGACCAATATCAACCTATATCAGAAGCTGAAGCCAAATTGAATGAGCTTCTTGATAGATATGGCTATGATAGCTCAAAGGAGAAGGGGATGAAAGCTAGAAGAGTGATGAAGAGGATGAACCAAAAGGTTAAACTTGGGAAGAAGAAACTAGTAATGATAAAAAAATCTAGCACTTCTTTTGTGCTCTCTATTAAAAGAAAGAGATCTCATGAAAAATCATCAAAGTGAGAGCTCGTGCTTGGACTTGAAGCTCTTCCCAAGGTATTTGCTGAAAAATAAGCTCCATTACTAGAGGTGCTACTAGAAGCTATGGAAGAGCTAAATACATCAACTCCTAATGCAATTGCTGAAAGCACTAGGCTAGAGGCTTCTTCAGCAAATGAATCCTCAGAGAAAATGGTGGTGGATAAAAGAGGCACCCAAAACCATGGAAGATGATATGGAAAGTGTTGAGTTTGTTGGACCTTAATAACGTAGTTTAACCATTTAAACAAAGAAAACGCAGCGGATTAAATACATAATTTCATGTTTTATAAACTGAAATTTAAGGTTCATTTCATAGTAACAACAAACCCAAGAATATAAGGATCTTTAATATGTGTTTGAACTAGCTATCTATAAGAAATAACAACCAAATCATAACATACAAACTACCTCTAGTTATGCTGTTAAAACCGAGGCTGAAACATCATCCAAAAGACTGCTGGAAAACGTGGATAAAGATGTAGATGGAGCTGCTATTGGATGACCAAAACATCAAGAATAGATGTCCTCAAGTGTTCATACCCACAAGCCTCCAACAAACACCCCTTTTGTTAGGCTTTGTGCACCAAAATTGGACCATGGATGCTGAAAATCGAATTTTCAGCAGCTTTTCTTCAAGAAGTTTTGAGAGAAAAGTGTGTGTGTTCTTGGCCCTTGCATGTAAGAGAGAGAACTGAATTTTGGAGAGTGTGTTTTTGTGTTGATGGGTGTGTATTTTCAAGAAAACAAAATGACCAACATTACCCTCAAGGGGGCGGCCACACCTCTTTCAAAATTGGGTTTCCCACTTTAAAACACCCACTAAAAGGTTACTAGTTGTATTTTGTATTATTATTATTAGTTATATAGTTTAACCTTTTAAATATATAACTTAAACACACACTCTTATTATTTGATGTTATTTAACAAACTTAAATAACATTACAAATAATGTCCATGAATAAAATATAATTATAAGTTGTTCTTTCTCACATACAACTTATTTTAGAAAACCCTTTTTCAGAAATTGATGCAATGATTTAATTGCATGATCATATCATCAATTAAATACATATTGGTGTTTGCTAAACTTGTTATTGGGTATGACCCGACTTGGATCATGACGGACTAACCACATCAATATTCTATGTGTCTTGGGCATAAAGAATCCAACAATCTCCCACTTGCACAAGATTCATAGAAGATTGATGCAAGCAGTAAATACCGCCTAACAACGGTTTACTACCCTTAATACGCATGACTTAGAAGCCATTCAATAACATTATCCCCTTCAAGTATCCAACTTGAAATGTTTTAGGTGAATCAATCATTTATCCTTTTGTTACAGATGTCATGTTAAATCCAAGGACACAGAATGATCATTCCTTGTTGATTTAACTTAATCAGGCCTTAGACATCATACTCTCAACGAATAAGAGGAACAAATCCCATCTTGACTACATACGTTTCTCACAATCACCTTATGTCATACCTGAACATAGCCTTATGTACTGACCATTATTTCATATCAGCGAAGAACTAGCTCAAGGTATAACACTTGGTGAATATCAAAACCCAATATGTATCTCAGGTCAG
Organism: Flaveria ramosissima; assembly: GCA_025215565.1. Taxonomy (NCBI): domain Eukaryota; kingdom Viridiplantae; phylum Streptophyta; class Magnoliopsida; order Asterales; family Asteraceae; genus Flaveria; species Flaveria ramosissima. The sequence continues at coordinate 30,920,194 of CM046034.1, forward strand.
AGGATACCAAATGATATTCGCCTTTACTCAAATTTACTTATGATCAATCAATAAGATTCCATGTAGTAAGATTTGAGACGCGGGTCAGTCCAATATTCGTATCCCACGAATATCTATGAACCTTGGCAGCAACCAATTGCTTTATATTCATGCCTTATGAATATCCACCAATCCAAGTTCATAATAGTCTTACATTCATATTTGTTCCCACAAATATGACCGACTACGGACATTTAGAATAAAAGAATTATTCATGGATGTAAACATGCTAAAAGGGAACACAACTCAAATATATAAAAGAGTTAAATATTACAATTGTTCCATGTTTTATATGCTAAACAGATCAATTCTAATCACCAGTAAATCGAAGTCCTAAGGCACAAGTATGACCCTCATACTTTGCCCTCATCAAGGAGCTTCGTTAGTGGATCAGCAATGTTTTGATCTTTATGAACTTTACGAATATATATCTTTACGCTTTTCAACTCCATACTTTATGATGTTGAATCTCCGCTCAAGGTGCTTAGTCTTTTGATGAGTACGGGGTTCCTTGATTTGAGCAATCCAACCCATGTAATTACCAAAGATTTCTAGGGGTCTTGAATGGTAGAGACCATCCCTAGATAAGCAATGGACAAATTTATCCATGCAGCTTCCAAAGCTGCCAATGAAGCGGCTATGTATTCAGATTTTGTAGTGAACAATGCTACCGTGTCTTGCTTTGAACCTTTCAAGGACACTTCTCCTCCATTCATAATGGAAGTATACCCTGATAGTGATCGAAAATCATCTCGATCAGTTTTGGAAGCCTGCATCCGTGTAACCCTTTACAACGACTTCCTTTTCAATAGATCTGTATATTAGAAACAAATCCTTAGTCCTACTAAGGTATTTCAATATACTTTTAAGAGCCATCCGATGGTTATTTCTATTGGTATCTACTTTGTCATACTTAATAAGCATGACTCGTCTGGTCTAGTGCATATCATCACACAAATGATGGATCCTATAGCAGATGCGTATGGGATATCATTCATTTGATTTTGCTCATCCTATGAGCTTGGACATTGAGACGTAGTCAACACTGTCCCCCCTTGAATAGGTACCATACCTTTCTAGGAGTTTTTCATCTTGAACCTTTTCAAGATTTTATCAATATATATGCACTTTGGTTTAACCCTATCAAGCACCTCGATCTATCCTTATAGATCCTTATTCCAAAATATGGGTGGCTTAAACGAGATCTTATATGAAAAACATCTTCCAAGCTAGGTTTTAACACCTTCCAAGGTGGGAATATTATTTCCAAATAGTAGTGTGTCATCAACATAAAACACTAAGAATACAATTATGCTCCCACTAGCCTTTATATATACACAACCTTCTCGATGCTTGTTTCAATCCATAGATTGATCACTTTAACTTATATACATTATTAGGATGTCATGGATCGACAAAACCATCATGCTGAACTGTATGGACAATCTCTTCGAGATGTTCATTAAGAAAAGCGGTTTTGACATCCATTTGCCAAAACTCATATTCAGAATATGCAGTTATGGCACATGATATCCTAATCGACTTTAGCATTGCCACGGGCGCAAGAGCTTCATCATAATCAACCAATTGAGTTTGATGGAAACCTTATGCTATAAGTCTTTGATTTATAAGTATTCAAGTCTCCATGCATATCTGTTTTCGTCTTGAAAACCCACTTGTATCCAACCGGTTTGGAGTTAAGTGGAGGGTCAACCAATTCTCAAACTTGGTTGTTATACATGGATTGCATCCTTACGTTCATGGCTTCTAGCCATTTGTCCCAATCCAAATTGGACATAGCATCTTGGTATATGGTTAGCCTACAGGGGTCAACCACATAGCATCCATTCTTGGAATGTTCATATCACTTAGATGGAATACTAACTCTACCAGATTTGTGAACGTTTTGTGTATATTTATCAACCTCTTGATTATCATCAACAACCTCTTGTTTGTAGCTAGTGTCAACCAAAAGTGTACCGGCTTGTGGATCTTGATCCTTATCAAGTTCCATAGTTCTATAGGTCATTCCTTCCATAAAGAACTCGGTTTCCAAGAACTTAGCCTTTCGAGCAATAACTTCTTTTGCTCTGTTGAGTCGAAGAAACAGTATCCTATACAGTCTCTAGGATATTCAACTAATCTATACTTTCTTGGTCCGGGTCATATTCAAAATATGAGACTTAAAGAGCAATGCGAAAACCCAAAATGATAAAGATGGTAAGCTCATAGCCATAATAAATTGAACCATATCCAAATAGGGTTCAGTTTCTTCTTTATCAGAATGAAGAACACAGATAGTTATGTAGAGTTGATATTCTACTTCATTATCGAAGATTTTGAACATTTCAAAAGCTTCATACTTATGTGTCATCAACTGCACACAATAATAGCGACTGTAATCGTCGGTAAAAGTAATGAAGTATCTATCACCAATCTTTGTCATTGTCTTAAAAGGACCACATACATCCAAATGTATCATTCCTAATAAGTCTTTTGGTTCACACTTATCAAATGAAACATTTTCATTTGTTTCCAAGAGACCATTCTTTTGAAGTGTTTGAATCCAATTCTTGTTTATGTGACCAAGATGACAATGTCAAAGATAAAATAACTTAAACCCATTTTAAGTTTCTTGGTGCTTAATGTGTATAATGAGTTATTATAGGACGAATTACCATGAACCTATTCATGGATATCATTAAAAGGCATGTCCTTAAAATGAAATACATCATCCATAAAACTTAATACCATTATTTACAAACTTTAAATCATGATCACATTTTTTTAATAGGAAACATTAATTATGTTCCTAGTCAAACTAGGTGCATACAAAATGTTTTGAGAACGACTTCCAAACCATTTGAAAGTCTCAAAATAGAGTTTCCCTCCTTGAAGCGCACATTTCTTTTGAACCCCTTTGCAACAATTGCAAGAATGAGTCTCACATCCGGTATCCAATACCCACGTGTTTGAAGAAATGACATTTAATACAATGTGTGAATCATGGAAATTGTATTTGAGGTTTGCCCAACATCCCTCTTGTCTTTCAACTCCTTGAGATAGGAGGGACAATTCCTTTTCATTTGTCCTATCTCTCCATACTTAAAGCATGGGTCGTTCTCCATTACCTTAGGCTTCATAAGCTTAGGTTTTTCGAGGTTTCGCTTTAACCTTCGCTTTGATGTATTCCTTTCCTTTGGCGATAATTGCCTTAGGATCGGGATTGGCCATTCCTTATAGCCTCCCTCATTGATCGAGAGAATAGGTAGAACCTCTCTACCCATCCCTGCCTCGGTTGCTTTGAGCATTGCGTGAAGTTCACCAATGCTCTTGTCCCACCCATTCATATTACAGTCTATTATGAATGTCTCAAACCTTTAGTTAGGAAATCAAGGATCAAATCCTTGGCCAACTACTTTGAGATAGGACAGTTAAGCATCTTGAGGCTATCAATGTGGCTTTTTATCTTAAGAATATATAAGATGATATCGATTGGGTTTCTTCCATGTGACATGTATAAAGTGCTCGAACCGTTTCGAAGCAATCTATTAAAGTTTGTTGAAGGAACATTTCCTTCAACTAGATTATCATGTCATATGCCCCATGATGCTCCAAACCCTTTTGGAGTTCGGGAATCATATTCCCAACATGAGGTAGGATACTTGCACAGAATCCTTAGTGTGCCTAAGCCAATCGTCAAAAGGCCTTAACATCAACAGCGTTGGTTGGTGAGGTATGGGATCGTCAAGGACATAGGCCTTTACTCATTTTTTAGAACGATTCTCAAATTTCAAAATTGAGTCCATAAGTTTATTATGGTTAAGACGATCCCTTTTTAAGATGGTTCTCGGTGATAGGGTAGGGACGGTCGGGGTAGTAGCATCGTGGTTTGCGGCCATTACTACAAAATTACAAAGTTCATTTTAGTATTTCTGAAAAATTGCATTTTAACTATTAATACCCTTTACATGTCTCATAGACAATTTATAATTAAAATCTAGAATCCAACGTTACATTTAAATGATGGTTAGGTGACCTTTATCCCATTATTTAAATTAACAAGGTAGTCAACAGTTGACAATTGCAACCTATTGCAACTTCTAGTCTTATGGGATCGGTTAAACATCATATGTTTAGTCGGCATGTTTAATCCCATCAACACCATTGTACGCCATGCTTCGGTGACCCTAATCACATGGTTTCCAATTCAAGTCGTCCTACTTACACACACTGTGAGTTTTCACATACAAGCGGTTAGGTGACCTTTATCCCACAACTACGTTAGACTCACCTCAAAGATACAAGTTCCCTACAAGTGGTTAGGTGACCTTTATCCCACAAATAGTTCCCAAGAGATTCGAGTGTCGTGTAAAAGGATGGTGTTAGACTTGTTACCAAAGGGATTTAAGTTTCCATTAATTCTAGATATGAAAACTCTATGTACCTTGTATTCGCATGCTTTCAAATACATGGTACCCTATGGTTTATTTTTAATAAAACCTCCTTTATTAAATCATTAATCCTTTTAATAACCTTTTATTAACCATTTAATGATTAGAAACCATAAATTTTTAGCTTGTTAAGTTTGCTAATGAGTTTGTTTTGCATATCCAAATATCAAACAACAATCATACAACAAACAACCAAACAAGCATAATCATACAAACATATGTGCATAACCATAGCCACTAAGTTGACTACACTTGTTTGCCATCACAAGTGTTGTCATAAGGTCTTTCCTAAGGGTTGAACACAACACAAAAGATGAGATCTCCAAAGACCCCCACTTGAACTTGCATCCAAATGCTTCAAGTTCATCCCTTGTGTCTTCCTTTTGTGCTTTCTTCCCGAGCATCTTCTTTTACAAAATATATATCCTAATACATATTTTCTAGTAAAAGAAAAATACTCCTAATCTATTTATTACATTGCCAAATGAATAAACAAATTACAACCCAAATAGAAACGCAAAAGAAATTATTACAACCCATAAAGAATGAATACAACCAACATGACAAGATTACAATCAACCAAATACAAAACACACATGGTCAAGGCTATGTTATGCACTAATATATGTATCCATATACATCATCTCAAGAACCAAAATGAACCCCATTTGACACTAAATTTTCAGCCAACATAAACCAAGAATTTAGGGTCTTTTGTCCAAACAAAGCACAATCAACCATTTTGATATCTTTCCTTTCAAGATTTAATCAGAAGCATGCAACATATAACCTTGAAAGGTTGGGGTATCATCATATCATCTCAAAACAGCCCTAATTTGGTTGTTAAAGCCTCATAAAACCAATTTTACAGGAACACATGAAGCTAGTCAACCACATATCCGGCTCTAGATACCAATGTTAAGTTTGTTGGACCTTAATAACGTAGTTTAACCATTTAAACAAAGAAAACGCAGCGGATTAAATACTTAATTTCATGTTTTATAAACTGAAATTTAAGGTTCATTTCATAGTAACAACAAACCCAAGAATATAAGGATCTTTAATATGTGTTTGAACTAGCTATCTATAAGAAATAACAACCAAATCATAACATACAAACTACCTCTAGTTATGCTGTTAAAACCGAGGCTGAAACATCATCCAAAAGACTGCTGGAAAACGTGGATAAAGATGTAGATGGAGCTGCTATTGGATGACCAAAACATCAAGAATAGATGTCCTCAAGTGTTCATACCCACAAGCCTCCAACAAACACCCCTTTTGTTAGGCTTTGTGCACCAAAATCGGACCATGGATGCTGAAAATCGAATTTTCAGCAGCTTTTCTTCAAGAAGTTTTGAGAGAAAAGTGTGTGTGTTCTTGGCCCTTGCATGTAAGAGAGAGAACTGAATTTTGGAGAGTGTGTTTTTGTGTTGATGGGTGTGTATTTTCAAGAAAACAAAATGACCAACATTACCCTCAAGGGGGCGGCCACACCTCTTTCAAAATTGGGTTTCCCACTTTAAAACACCCACTAAAAGGTTACTAGTTGTATTTTGTATTATTATTATTAGTTATATAGTTTAACCTTTTAAATATATAACTTAAACACACACTCTTATTATTTGATGTTATTTAACAAACTTAAATAACATTACAAATAATGTCCATGAATAAAATATAATTATAAGTTGTTCTTTCTCACATACAACTTATTTTAGAAAACCCTTTTTCAGAAATTGGTGCAATGATTTAATTGCATGATCATATCATCAATTAAATACATATTGGTGTTTGCTAAACTTGTTATTGGGTATGACCCGACTTGGATCATGACGCACTAACCACATCAATATTCTATGTGTCTTGGGCATAAAGAATCCAACAGAAAGGCATAGGGTGGCTCTTGAACATGAACGAACCTAACTTTATTAACAACAAAAGGATACACCTAAGTCTAAATTTAGAAAATCAGCTGAGATGATGTTTGGTCAACCGGATTGAAACTGAAACCCCAATTAACTCTAAGGTGAATGTGGAAACAAATGGTCCAGAAGTCACTAATGATGTTGAGAGAACTCAAACTACTACCGATGATCCCAAGTTAGCTAGTGATGCATCAGGTGTAACCCTCAGACCTTCAGCAGTCAAACTTACTGAAGTCTCTACCTTTTACAAAGGTAAGAGAGCTATGACTACTAAAGAACAAATTGAGGCTGTGGCACAGAAATTAAAGGCCAGATTTCTAATGACCAAAAAGGTGGAGTTGTTCCTACAAAGTATTGAAGATGAGGTTGTAGTACTAAAGGTAGGTAGATCTTAAGAATCATGTGACTAGAAGAACATCATTGCACTGATCAAGAGTGCAAAGGATTCAAGAGCTGCAAGAACTGTAACAAAATAACTAAACCATGATGGTGAACCCAGTAGAAAAACATCAAAAGCTCTAACTAAAACAAACACCCAAAGAACAGCTACTGAACAAGCTTTAACAACTGCAACTGCCGAATCCAACTTGAGTTGAAAGGATTCAATTTTGATGAGGTCATAGTGTGGAGCACTACTGAGATCAGATCTAAACTCATAGTTGCAACTCATGATAAATTGGAGAAAACAACTGAGTTAGCTAGAAGAAAGAGCGCTACATCAAAAAGGAAGTGCAGGACCATTGAAGGGATGGTCAATACACTTAGTCTTACAATGAAGAGAGTTCTTAGAACACTTAACAGATCAAGTAGGGAACCGAGACTCTGTTTATGATGCTATGAACATGCAAGTAAACTAGAGACGACAACTTAAGAACAACAAGATAGTTTGCTTTTCAAGATTGTAGTATAGTGTTTCTCAAGTTCTATTACAAGTGTTTACAAAGCATTGGAAATAAGTTACAAGGACTTGAGATACTTTATAATGCATCCTATAAACGGACATACTTTGAAGGCCAGCTGGTGTTGGTCCATTTGATCGAATTGCAGTACAATTGATATGTTGAATCGTTCAATATCATAAACAAAATTCAAACAACAAAAGTTAGGATGAATAAGAAGAACCACAATGTATTCAAATATGAACAATAATGATCCAATACAATAAAGGTAAACAAAGCTCAAATGTATTTCATTGAATTGAGAGCTTACAATAGTCTCTTGCAACAATAATATTCTATTAGGGTTTTGCAAGGATGCTCAACAATAAGCAAGATCAAAACTATATATAGAAATCATAGTTTCGCTGACAGTTTCGCTGTCAGCGAAACTATGCAGCCAAAACTATAGTTTCGCTAGGCAGAAACAGCAGTTTCGCCGGGTGAACTAAACAGCTGACTATGAGCGAAACTGCAGTTTCGCTCATAGTTTCGCTGGGCAGCAAAACTACACAAAATAAACAACATTCAAAAGTAAACTAACATTAAACCTATTACAAAGGAATATAAACATATTCTAGTCTAAGGTGAGTCCAACCTATACATGATCTTCAATACTCCCCCTAGGTTGGATCTCAGCGTCTTCATAGGTCTTGATTTGTCTGATCGGCTCAGTCTCTACCGCTGCCTCAGATGATTCTTTTGTAGTTCCTGTAGCATCTTCCTCGGGGGCTTTAGTCATAGATTCTCCTTGGTCAGCTTCAGTATCCCCCGCTGCCTCTGATATATCTTCATCAGATCTTGCAGCAACCTTCTTGGGAGCTTCAGCCACTGATTCACTTTGGTCACCTTCTGCTTCATTAGCTCCCTCGAGACGAGCACTAGCTTGCACAAGTTGTTTTGTTAAGTCCCGCACATCCATATCCCAATCATCTTGTGCTCTCACCTTCTCAGCCAACTCCTTCACCTCTGCTCTCACACCTCTCACCTTATTAGCCATAGTCATAAATAGACTGGCTTCTTTTCTTGTCTCATTACCTGCCCCTGCTTTAATGTGATTCTCACAAAGTACTAGCAGGTCTTCATCACAAAAGCCAAACAGTTCCATCGGATCAAACAACCTATACTCAGCCCCGTTCTTCACCCTGATCACAGCCTCCCCCGTGTTGTTATCATAGAACCATTTCTCAAAGTTTTGTAATTGCTGGGGGAGGGGATCTGACAATCTAACCCTGTTCACTGTCTTTGGGGGTTTCACCCTCAGCACGATCTTTCCTTTACCCACCTCCTAGTCTTTATCTTTCTTAGACCTTCTTCGTTCAGCCTTCATGAAACCAAATGACTCAAAATTATCATTCAATCCATTCTTCATCTCCTTCTTTAGCAACATAGCTCTCTCACTAAGATGAGCATTAAGTAATGGCAGCACTGCCAACCTTCTCAAGTCCCATTTTGGCAAGGTTGTGAATGCCTTCCTCTTATGCATGTATGTAGTTCCTCCCCCTTTCCTCTTTATCATAAACTTCTTGAGGCCAGGGTTATACTTCCAACTGATGATTCTCTTATCAGGCTCTATCTTACTCAACCATTCCATGTTTTGGAATAGGGGAGTTAACTCCTGTCTCTTTCTTTCACACGAACCATTCTTCTTTAGCCATCTCAAAAACGTCTTCATCATCGTCACCCTTCTTTGAAACATAGGTCAAATGTCTCTCATCGACCTCATAATATTCGGGCTCCGAATCATAGTCAACCAATTGTTCATCATCTTCCTCTATATCCACCAATTCCTTCTCAATAGTCTTCTCAACATATTCCGCTGGATTATCTCTTACAACCTCCTCACCCACCAAATCCTTCTCAATATCGAATCCCATATTTACAAAACCATCCCTAAACACCTCTTCAACATTCTCCACATTCACATTCTCATATCTCATACGAGAACCTCCTGCCTCCTCAGTCGCTGCACCAGACATGCCCTCTCATGCCCGAGAAGATGTACCCACATTTAGAAATAGGTATTTGGAAGTGTCAGTCAAATCATCTAACTCAGGTTGAGTTAGCTGATTGGGCAGGCCGGCTGCAGCCTTCAGATCATTTACCTCTGTCAGCAATCTCTTAATCAATCTCTGCTGATCCACCAACATCCTGGTCATCCCATCAATCACCTCATCCTTCTGTTTTTCCCTTAGTTCTTGATTGGTGAGTTTCGTCTTGATCATACTTAACTCATTAGCGAGAGATTAGTTGAGATTCCTAATCATATCCTCGTCTAAACTTGCTCTCTCCTCCCTTCTCGGGGTCTCAGTAAAAGATTGATGTCTGTGTTTGGTCCTTCTCTCAGTCTTTCCTTCATCAGCTTTTTCTTCGACCTCTTTTCTTTCTCAACACTAGCCTCAGATCCCATCTCATGAATTTCCTCTTTAAAATCATAATCTTTCTCTTTCGCGTACCTCTTCCTTTTCTTAACAGCTTCAGTCTGTTTATGCCTCGTCTCCTTGCTCTTTTCTCCTCCGACTCATCTACCCTCCTAATATAATTCCATCGCTTCGGAGGGTACATATTTTCCAAAGATGAGTGATCTTCCCACTGAAGTCATGTCTAATAGCACAACAATCTGCAAAAATACAGGTGTTCATCTGTACTAATCTCTTGATCTCTCCATGTCTGGGAATGTTGGGAATGAGATCATCTATAATCATTTCAAGGAAACGAGGGTATAGCAGCCACTTGTCCTTCTTTAGAGCCAATACATTCTCTTCCATACAATCAAAGATCAATCTTGCAATATTGGCCTTCCGTCCTCTACAACAAATCACCATGGCTTTAGCCCAGTCTAGGTTTAGCCCGTGTGATTCACGTTTTCGGTGATCTAAGCACATAATAAACATGTGGGCTATATATCTCCACTCCTTGGAGAGAAAGGACTTTTTGATTTCCTTTCTCGTGCCAAACGGAGGTCCCTCATATCCCATAGATCTAAAAGCATCAAACACCTCCTGATCAGATAATATAACCTCCTCTCCAGTATCCTCATCGAGTCTCAATACCCTCGATATAACCTCAGTAGTAATAATCAGGTCATTCTCCAGCACCTTAGCCACAATCCTTTGAGGATTGGCTCTTGTGTCATACTCTGCGGTCCGCCAGAAATCTCTAATGTGTAAATCATATACTGTAGTAGAGTGTGAGATCGCATAGGCGATTGGAGATCTCTGTAGCCAACAGATGCAGTCTCTAAAACCTGCTGCCTTAGGAAGAGTGTCGTCTAGCAGAGCGGTAATATTGTTCCTCTCGTCAAATTTAAGATTAGCCATGGAACTTGAAAAACAGATGAAAAGCATTAGTACGGTATATTAAAAACTAATATTAAAGAAAAATATGTAAAAGAATAAAAATAAACAAAAAACAATTTAATTTTGCTAGCCGAAATTATAGTTTCGCTTGTTGAAGTATTTTTTTCGACAAGCGAAAAGGAAATTTCTGCAGCTATTATTAATTAGTTTCGGCAAGACAGTGCAGTAGATTCGACTGGCCGAACCTATAGATTCGGTGCAATGAAACTGAAATTTGATCAGCGAAACTGTTAAATTCGCTTGGACAGCATGACTTCACAATTTCGCTGAAAAACCTTTGAACTTTCTTTCAGTTTCGCTGGACTATCGATACTTTCACAGTAAGAACTGCGAAGGTACCGAAGAGTCTCAATCGAATAAACACACAATGAAGCGTTTAAACCTAGATTAAACTACAGTCCTTAGTTCGAAACTCACTTGCGAAGAGAAAACAAGGGTCAGTCGAGAATCACAAGCACAAAAACTCAGAATCGCATCAAACGTCACGGCTAAACCCTAAAAAGTCTAAAACCCCGATTGTGCGAAAATGAGGTCTCAGTTTCGCAAAATGAGTTATATAGGACTTAGTTTCGCAGGCAGCAAAACTATAGTTTCACCGAAATAAATTCTGGTCGAAACTAACCTTGCAACGTGCGAGAGAGCCAACGAAGCTATAATTTCATCCTATGAAACTACCTGCGAAAGTATAATTTCGCTAGAGACTTAAAAAAATTAAAATTTTTATCTTCCTTTTAAATTAAAATAAGATAAAGAAAATTATTTAGAAAAGAATTAAAACAAAGTAAACAAAATAAAAGAAATCAAAAGAAATTTGCCCCTCAAGACCTCACCACACTTCACGTATTTTTAAACAAAATCAAACCGTAGAAAAATGATATGAACGAGAAGTTGAAAAGATCTTCTGAACAGTCAAAGTTTGGCGGGATTGATGATATACTTGTCCTTTTAAGTCCATGCCTTCTTCGTTTCAACAAGTGCACCGCAGCTACTATTATCATGTTTTGGTTCTTTTAAAGAAAACATTGAATGACCCAGTTCCACAGACATTTGGCAAAGAAACTTATCTGTCCTCATGATATATTAAACAAATGACACGCTCTGCTTGACTCTTCTTCTCAAAAGCAACAAAGGTCCTTTTTCAAAAGAAGCAAAGCCCTTATAGACATAAATGATGAGAGCTCCAGGCCTATACTTACGTATAACAGAGGAGTTGATCAGTTGAGTCTTACATATGAGAGCTTCAGATCTATACTTACGTATAGCAGAGATGTCACACCCCGGGCCCAGGTAGGGTGGGACGTCACAGACTAGCAACAACATATGGCAGCGGAAACAAACCATTATAAGAGCTCAAAGGAGAGAATATCACATGGCATTAAAGTTTTAAAAAGGGTAACAGGGCTAGAGACACATCAAGCCCCTAAATGAATTTTACAATCATCCATAAAAATAAAATTGTACTTGTTCAACACAAAATGTTAATTGTTCAATTGTTTCATCAAGGAAATAAGCCAATGCCATGTCACGGGGATAAGTCTAGGTCTCCACAACAGCTAGGATCTCTTCATATATTACCTGAAACATGCTCAAAAGAAAATTGTGTCAACTAAAAAGTTGGTGAATTCAAGTGCTTAAAGTTTAAAAACAAAAGGACTCAATAAATCCTTCTTTGATTAAAAGAAAATAATCATTGTTTATCATCGTGGGAAAAATAAAATCATAATCAACCCTGCACTCAGTCCCGGTTAGCCTCTTCTAAAGTTGTGTTTTACCGGATATTCCCGAAGGAAGAAACTGAGCCCCAAACCAGTGAACCCTACCTGCCCGGATGGTTCACCATAGTATCTTAACAAAACTTGTTACATGCCACAACGATCCCTCAGGATCTCAGTGGGGTAACCTTCCTCGAACGGAAGCCACTGTGTGTGGGGGATTCCCCAAATAGATCTATCCATATAAATCAAGCGGTTCACGAAAGAATTAATGATCATGATATAAGAATCAGCAGGTAACCACAAATCCCACATAGAATCATCGAATAAAGCACAATCATAGTTCATAAAAAGTAGAGCATGTTTCATCCCAAAACAATAGTAAAAAGGGGGATCACTAGAACTCACCTTAGGTTTCCAAATCAAAAGTCTCTTGGTGTGCCGAGAAGTGTCACAAGTCTAGCACCCTAACATGTACATATTAAGCAATAAGCTACTGCCCTAAACTCATTCAAAGTGCAACAATGGTGTCAAGAGTTTAGCTATTGAGTAAGGCTTTGGTTTCGTGAAGGTTTGTATAAAAAGTTTCCTTTTATGGCAGGTCAAGACGTCTTCATGAAAATTGGGATTTTCACTTCATTTGGTTAAGTATACTAATAAATTTTGTTATTCAAGTGTTTATTAGTTTCCTGGAAGTCGGTTATAAAGTTTGGAAAAATTTTACAGTTTGGTCCCTCAAGTTTCAAAATTGACAGTTTCTACCCTCAAGTTTAGTTTCTTGCCCTTTTATGTCATTTAAGACCAAAAATAAGATTATTAGAGTCATATTATAATTATTATGGAGAAAGTGCTTCAAAACTTTAGTCTACGGGTTCGATTTTAAAAACTGTGCGTTTAACGCTCCCGGTTACGGTAAAAGCCGGATAGTTTTAACAGTAATTTGGAGTTTTCATATATTTAAATCTTGGACCAGTAAGTATTTTCTAAAAGATTTCTTTATAAATTTTTAAGTCCTTAAATTGTGTAAATTGGCCTTTTACAGATAAAAATCTTGTTTTTACGTTTGACCCGTTAATACGCGGTTTTGACCGGGTTTGACCATTTAAAGCTCATTTGACCGAATTTTTAAATCCTTTAAGTCCTTTATTACTTATCTTACTGAAATCATATGATTTTTATAAATCTTAGTTTTGAACTCTATTTTTATGGATTTTTCTCAAAGACGATGCTCGGTTTGTACCCGTTTTTAGTTAAAATGTCATTTATTTGTGTCTTTGACCATTTAAATTATCCATTGACTCCAGAGTACTTTATTTATAATTTTTGACCCTGGAATACTTTTCAAGAATGTTAAATTTGTATTCTTACTATTTTTAAGTCATTTTACCATGTTTTCGGGTCCCGAAAGTGACTAAAAGAGGGTAAATCACAACATGTCCTTTATTCCAGAGATTAAACATTGCTAACACTTCTAATATTCTCTAAAACCTACTGTAATTTCAGTCCCAACATGTTGCCTAGTTGATCTATACATCCATATGCTTCAAATATGTAGAAAATGTCATAACCGACAATTACACTTGTGTAAACCATCTTAACTTGAGTTTAAATGTTACCAACACTTCGTTTAACTTCATAAACAGATTATTAAGTGTCATTAAGTCGTTCATGAGTAGGTTATGGGTCTTGGTTAAAAGGATTTTTCAAACAAATGCTCAAGAGGGTGTTGTTACATGTAGAAGGGAGGGTTTCAAGGTGAAATCCATATATCAACCGTGGATTTGAGTATGTAGCCACTTGGAACTTTTAAAAACAGGTTCTTGGGAGTCCATTAGGTCATAAAATGCAGGTCACAAGTTTGGTTTACAAGAGTTTAAGCTTTCACAAGTTAGATGATGTCAAAACACTCAAAATGAGGGTTTTCATGGTGGAAATCGGTTTCCACCTCAAGAATGACTAACATAACATGAAGTTTACCTTCAAGAACGTTGGGAACTCCTTAAGAACGAGATGATGGTGAGATGTTTCTGCTACAACAAGGAAATACACGGTTCTTAGATGATAAATGGAGAAAACAAGAGAAATGTCACAAAACCGACAACTTGAGCTTACACTCGATGTAACTCACGGTTTAGAAGGTGTTGATGGCCTTGAATGGCTTGAAACTCCTTGGACTTGAATGGAGAAACTCGAACTAAGGCTGGAAAGGTGGAACAAGTACGGTTGTGTGACCAAATCTCGCGAACAAGGCCACTTCTTTGCGGTTTTGCTCTTGGCCGATTAGAACTTGATGTGTTTCTTTGAATTTTCTTCACAAGACTAGAGCGAATTGTTTGAGAGTGTTGTGAGATGTGTGTGTGTGTTTGTTAAGCTGGTGAGTCGAATAAAGGGAGAGAGGGAGAGAGAGGGAGAGAGATGCATGAAAGGTGTGTGGGTGTGTGGGGTGGTGGTGAAGAGAGGAGGGGAGTGGTGAGAGGGGCGGCCGATCTTGGAGGGTAGTGGGGAAGGATTTTTCATTTAATTTTTAATTGTAATTTATATTGTGTAGTGTAATTTTGTAGTATTGGGTATTATGTATTATTTAGTGGAAGGTGAATTGAGGTATCTAATGCATGCCCATGCATGCATGGCCGAAATTATGTAAGTGTGAGTGTGTATGCTCACATTTTAATTGCCTTCTCTTGAGTTAAATTTTGTAAGGGTGACTAGTTGACATTCCCGGAACACTAATTTTTTAAAAAAGTAGAAACCTAAATTGGTTAAAAGTCAATAATAAAAATCACAGGAAATCATAATTTACATCAAATAGTAAGATTTGTTTTCCAATTTCATAGTAGGGTTGGATAGTTTCAATTATTAGCACTCATAACATGGATAATGATGCAAGTAATCTAGGGTTAGGGTAACAACCTGGAGGTCGGTTGTCACATTCTCCCACCGTTTAGGAAATTTCGTCCCAAATTTTAACTCTGATTAGAGACTGAACGGGTGGGTTTGAAGAGGTGTGGATAGTTCTTTCTCATTTCATCTTCACGCTCCCAAGTAAATTCAGGTCCTCGCTTGGAGTTCCATCTAACCTTAACCTTGGGTATGCGGCTCCGCCGGAGTTGTTTGACCAAACGATCCGTGATCTCCACAGGTTCTTCCACAAAGTTCAGTTTGTCGCTTATCCTTGCTTCTTTTAATGGTAGTTCCAGGGTTTGGTCTACCATGCTCTTCTTCAAGTTTGACACATGAAAGGTGTCGTGTATGTGACTCAACCCCGAGGGTAGTTTCAACTTATATGCCACTGGGCCAATTCTTGCCATTATCTCGAATGGTCCAATGTATCTTGGGCTTAGTTTTCCTCTCTTTCCGAACCTCACTGTTCCTTTCCACGGTGCTACTTTTAGCATCACTCTGTCGCCTACTTGGAACTCTAGAGGTTTCCGCCTCCTGTCGACGTACTTCTTCTGTCGATCTCTGGCTGCTCTCAGTCGTTCCTTTATCTTATAGATCTTA
Source organism: Flaveria ramosissima (assembly GCA_025215565.1). Classification (NCBI taxonomy): domain Eukaryota; kingdom Viridiplantae; phylum Streptophyta; class Magnoliopsida; order Asterales; family Asteraceae; genus Flaveria; species Flaveria ramosissima. Next base: position 30,936,122 of record CM046034.1, read on the forward strand.
TCGGTGGTTTCCAACACTATGTCGGGTCCCATCACTTGGCTGTCACCAATCTCATTCCAACTCAAGGGTGATCGGCATTTCCTGCCATAAAGGGCCTCATACGGAGCGGCTTTGATACTCGCGTGGTAACTATTGTTATAGGCGAATTCCACCAAAGGAAGATGGTTATCCCAGTTTCCGCCAAAGTCCATCACGCAAGCTCTCAACATGTCTTCCATCGTTTGAATAGTTCTTTCGCTCTGTCCGTCGGTCTGAGGGTGGTAAGCCGTGCTAAGATCTAAACGGGTTCCTAAAGCTTGCTGGAACGATTTCCAGAAACGAGAGGTGAAACGGCTATCACGGTCTGAGATGATCGACAGAGGCACTCCATGCCTTGTTACAATCTCGTCGACATAAAGTTGGGCCAGTTTCGTCATGTCGTAGTCTTCTCTAATTGGCAAGAAGTGAGCTGATTTGTTAATCTATCCACTATTACCCAGATAGCATCGTGACCTTTAAACGTTCTAGGCAACTTGGTAACAAAATCCATCGTAACATTATCCCATTTCCATTCTGGAATCTCAGGTTGCTGCAACGTTCCTGATGGTTTTTGGTTCTCAGCTTTTACCATGGCACAAGTTAAACATTTCCCCACATAAACGGCGATTGATCTCTTGATTCCCGGCCACCAGAAAAGTGTCTTTAAATCCTGGTACATCTTATCACTTCCAGGGTGAATTGAATACCTAGACTTGTGTGCTTCATCGAGGATTACTTCTCGAATTCCTCCGTGTTTTGGCACCCAAGTCCTTCCACCATATCTATATGTACCATCGTCCCCTATCTCCAATCGCTTTTCCATTCCAGTCAATCCTTCTTCCTTTAGTTTTTCTTTCTTTAATGCCTCGCCTTGAGCTTCCTTCAGTTTTGCTATAAGGTTGGTATACACACTCATCCTTAAGGCTCGTACTCGAAGAGGTTTCTCTCTTTCCTTTCGGCTCAACGCATCCGCCACAACATTGGCCTTACCAGGATGGTAGCGGATCTCGCACTCGTAATCGTTCAATAGCTCAACCCATCTTCTCTGACGCATGTTGAGCATCTTTTGGTCAAGGATATGCTGCAGCTTCTATGGTCAGTGTAGATGATGCACTTTGTGCCATAAAGGTAGTGCCTCCACATCTTAAGGGCAAACACCACGGCACCCAACTCCAGATCGTGCGTCGTGTAGTTCTTCTCATGATCATTCAGCAGTCTCGAAGCGTAAGCAATCACCTTGTTGCGTTGCATCAATACACATCCTAGCCCTTGACGCGAAGCGTCACAATAGACCACGAAGTCTTCTACTCCTTCTGGAAGAGCAAGGATAGGTGCACTGCATAATTTCTCCTTAAGCGTTTCAAACGCCTCGTTCTGCTCTCGCTCCCACACAAAGGTTGTGTTTTTCTTGGTTAGTGCGGTCAAAGGTTGCACTATACGCGAGAAGTCCTTTATAAATCTTCGGTAATAGCCAGCCAGTCCTAAGAATTGCCTTATCTCCGTAGGAGTTTCAGGAATCTTCCAATTCTTTATGGCCTCAATCTTGGAAGGGTCAACTTGAATCCCATCCTCATTTACCACATGACCTAAGAATTGGATCTGGCGCATCCAGAATTCACATTTCGAGAACTTGGCATATAGTTGCTCATTCTTGAGCAATTCAAGAATTAGCCTGAGATGCTTCTCGTGCTCGTCTTTACTTTGAGAATAGATCAGTATGTCGTCGATAAACACGATCACAAACTTGTCGAGGTAAGGGCGGCAAACGCGATTCATGAGGTCCATGAATGCTGCTGGAGCATTAGTCAGTCCAAAGGGCATGACCAAATACTCATAGTGTCCATACCTAGTTCGGAAGGCGGTTTTGGGTATATCTTCTTCTCTTATCTTCAGCTGGTGGTATCCTGACCTCAAGTCTATTTTGGAGAAATAACTTGCTCCTTGCAGTTGATCAAATAGGTCGTCTATTCTCGGGAGAGGGTAACGGTTCTTTATGGTCAGCTTATTCAATTCCCTGTAATCAATACACATTCGCAGGGTTCCGTCTTTCTTTTTCACGAATAGTACCGGGGCACCCCATGGAGAAACACTCGGACGTATAAATCCCTTGTCCAGTAGTTCTTGAATTTGTACCATTAGCTCCTTCATCTCAGGTGGGGCGAGCCGGTACGGTGCCTTGGCTACTGGTGCAGCACCAGGCAACAAGTCTATCTGGAATTCAACTTGTCGATTCGGGGGAAGTCCTGGTAGTTCTTCCGGAAACACCTCTGGGTATTCCGAAACCACGGGAATCTCTTCGATCTTCTTCTCCTTTTGGGCTTTCATCACATATACTATAAAAGCTGGACATCCCTTCTTCAAGCTCTTGGTAGCTTTTAAGTGGGATATCATAGGGTATAGAGTGTTACTCCTTTCACCTTCTACCACTAACACTTCTTCGTCGCTCAACGGTATCTTGAGCAGTCGCTCATCACATACGATTTCGACTTTATGCTTCGCTAACCAGTCCATACCCACGACCACATCAAATCCTCCTAACTTAATGGGCATCAAGTCAATCTTAAACGTATTCCCTTTTAGATTCAGGGGGCAATCCCTAATGATTTCGTTAGCTTCTAAAATATTACCGTCAGCTAATTCTACGGTAAATGTATCAGTCAAGGTACACACGTCTAAGTCAATCAATGGCCTAAAAGTACTAGAGATAAAACTAGCAGTCGCTCCAGTATCAAACAGTACAGTAGCGGGATGATTGTTTACAAGGAACGTACCGTTGACCACGTCGGGTTCCCTACGAGCTCCTGCTGGGTCCATAACGAAAGCTCTTCCCTTAGGCTTGTTGTGCTTGGCATCCTTGTCTCTACCCAGCTTAGGACACTTGTTCCTCATATGCCCTGGGTCTCCACACTCATAGCATTGTTTCCCCGGTGCATAAGTACAGTCTTTAATTAAATGGCCTGTTCTCTTGCACCTAAAACAGGGCATCGGGTTACATTCCCCTTGATGATGTAACTTGCACTTGCTGCAGAGTGGGCTTGTCCCCGTATACAATCTCCGGTTTTTGCTTCCTTGATCATCACGTCTCACTCCTTCAGAACTCCTTCTACTTGACCCACTGCTACTTCCAACCGCTCTTTTTGCTTCAAACCACTTCCTTTTATCACCAACAAACTTCTTCTTCTCATCAGCCCTTCCTTGATCGGTCCATCCAGCCCTAATTAGATCATCAGTCAAACTGCTGGTAAGGTCGACAGCAGCTTGCAGGGTCACAGGCTGAGAGGCACGAACCATACCCCTAACTCTTGGGTGTAGTCCCCAGATGAACCGTGCTACACCTTTGGCTTCTGGCGTCACCAAATGTGGCACAAGTCGGGACAGGGCTAAGAAACGATTGATGTATTCGGTGTAGTTGGGTCCTTTCATCTCCAAGCTTAAAAATTCTGTCTCCAGCTTCTCGAGTTGATTGATGGGGTAATATTTGTTGGTCATTAGCTCTCGGAATTCAGTCCAACCCATTCGATTAGCCACGTCTCTTCCACGGCTCTGAGTAATGGACTTCCACCATTCAAGAGCTGATCCCTTGAGAGATTGTGATGCAAATCTCACCATATGCTCCATCTTGCACTCGCTGATGTCTAAGACGGCTTCCATTTCGTCGATCCACCTGTAAGTCTCTATAGCACCCTCGGTGCCATAGAAGTCCTTGGGCTTACATGCCATGAAGGTCTTGTAAGAGCACCCATTCCTTAACGCCTCGGCTTCTTCGTCGACCAAAACGTGTTCCTCTGCGAGTCGGCATTCTGATAGTATCACAAATAGATTCGTTTAGCATCTCATAAATTTTTGTTTCGGATAGCCTATGCATCATTATCCTACCACACCATGCCTCGGAAGAGGGATCATGGCATGCACATATGTATTTACAACCCACTAAAGAACCTTAAGAAGCCCAAATCAAAACATGACATAACAGTTGGGCAACCATTTAGAAAAGGCACAGACAAATTTCAAGGCACAACAAAACATTTAGCAATTCAATACAGACAGTTTAATAATTCTAGCATCCCAAAAGCAGTTAACGATAGTATCATCCAAGCAAATAGAATCAGAGTCATGCTCTTACAATTTGGAAGGTGCCACCACCCCCATAATAATAAAATAATAGTATCGAATAAGAATTCAAATAGTTTCCTTCTACTGTCCACAGACAGATAAATCCCACTGAGTACTCCAGTTCTCACATCCACTTCCTCTTTAGCCATCCAAACCATCCTGTACCCTTCTTCCTCTGCTCCTGCTCCAAACGCTTCACTCCCTGTGTAGCCATCATCGCCTGGAACTGAGCCGACTGAGAAGTTCGAGTGGCGTGCTGAACAGTCAGCTCATGACGGCGAACAGTCCTCAAAATCTCATCCAATGTCGCATCGGAGGGTCCTACATCACTTGCCCGGCGACTCGACTGGGAGTACCTATCACCAGCCAGTACGGTAGGGCCGTCATACATACTATGTCTCGGCGGCATCAGGCGTTCGTCACGAGGGTCAAACAGTGGGGGTACCGATGTCGGAATCCTAACAGGCGGGGGAGGAGGAGGAGGCATCCTAAAGGATACGGAGGATCCTGGTCTAACGCTTTTGCGAGGTCGGGTGACAGTACGCGCACCCCTATTCCCAATAGGTGGGATGGGTGAGAGGGTCGGAGCAGCTACTTGAGGAGAGTGGGATCGCGTTCTGCTTCGGGAAGGTGATGTGGAGGAAGAGTCCTCGGAAGCCTCAGTGTCTTCGGATGTGACGGATATCCACCCTGGATGTCCGCATCTCCGGAGGTACGCCTCATACTCCGTCTGGGGCTTCTCTCTCCTCAGGTTTCCGGTAGGAGCGGTCTCAGTGTCGGGGTGAGCAGGCGCCTTTCCTTTATCAGCCATTGACGTTGTCCTGTAAGAAATACATCATGAGTAATTTGGTTTCTCATAGCTCATGATTTACATAATAGTACTAATAATAGTAGTGATGGCAATAGTATATGTTATTTCAACATATAGCTGTCTGTTTTGCCCAGATCAATAGTTTCTTCAAGTAGTATCGGATAATATAGTTCATCATAAAAATTATTTAAATCCCCTTTTTTAAAAAAATTAGTTTCAAATCATCAATATAAACCAAAAAAAAAAGTCCAACCATAACCTAAAGATCAGTGATGGAAATTACGCGTCCGGTAAATTCATGATTACGTTGATCAAGTGTAATCATCAATTTACCCAACCCGATCATCCCAACACTTCCCACAAGGACAGTCCTAGGGTATCAGGGTTGTAGCCTAGGGTCTACTATGGCATTCCCGACTTCTCTACAACCTTTGGCTCTGATACCAATCTGTCACACCCCGGGCCCAAGTAGGGTGGGACGTCACAGACTAGCAACAACATATGGCAGCGGAAACAAACCATTATAAGAGCTCAAAGGAGAGAATATCACATGGCATTAAAGTTTTAAAAAGGGTAACAGGGCTAGAGACACATCAAGCCCCCAAGTGAGTTTTACAATCATCCATAAAAATAAAATTGTACTTGTTCAACACAAAATATAAATTGTTCAATTGTTTCATCAAGGAAATAAGCCAATGCCATGTCACGGGGATAAGTCTAGGTCTCCACAACAGCTAGGATCTCTTCATATATTACCTGAAACATGCTCAAAAGAAAATTATGTCAACTAAAAAGTTGGTGAATTCAAGTGCTTAAAGTTTAAAAACAAAAGGACTCAATAAATCCTTCTTTGATTAAAAGAAAATAATCATTGTTTATCATCGTGGGAAAATTAAAATCATAATCAACCCTGCACTCAGTCCCGGTTAGCCTCTTCTAAAGTTGTGTTTTACCGGATATTCCCGAAGGAAGAAACTGAGACCCAAACCAGTGAACCCTACCTGCCCGGATGGTTCACCATAGTATCTTGACAAAACTTGTTACATGCCACAACGATCCCTCAGGGTCTCAGTGGGGTAACCTTCCTGGAACGGAAGCCACTGTGTGTGGGGGATTCCCCAAATAGATCTATCCATATAAACCAAGCGGTTCACGAAAGAATTAATGATCATGATATAAGAATCAGCAGGTAACCACAAATCCCACATAGAATCATCGAATAAAGCACAATCATAGTTCATAAAAAGTAGAGCATGTTTCATCCCAAAACAATAGTAAAAAGGGGGATCACTAGAACTCACCTTAGGTTTCCAAATCAAAAGTCTCTTGGTGTGTCGAGAAGTGTCACAAGTCTAGCACCCTAACATGTACATATTAAGCAATAAGCTACTGCCCTAAACTCATTCAAAGTGCAACAATGGTGTCAAGAGTTTAGCTATTGAGTAAGGCTTTGGTTTCGTGAAGGTTTGTATAAAAAGTTTCCTTTTATGGCAGGTCAAGGCGTCTTCATGAAAATTGAGATTTTCACTTCATTTGGTTAAGTATACTAAGAAATTTTGTCGTTCAAGTGTTTATTAGTTTCCTGGAAGTCGGTTATAAAGTTTGGAAAAATTTTACAGTTTGGTCCCTCAAGTTTCAAAATTGACAGTTTCTACCCTCAAGTTTAGTTTCTTGCCCTTTTATGTCATTTAAGACCAAAAATCAGATTATTAGAGTCATATTATAATTATTATGGAGTAAGTGCTTCAAAACTTTAGTCTACGGGTTCGATTTTAAAAACTGCGCGTTTAACGCTCCCGGTTACGGTAAAAGCCGGATAGTTTTAACAGTAATTTGGAGTTTTCATATATTTAAATCTTGGACCAGTAGGTATTTTCTAAAAGATTTCTTTATAAATTTTTAAGTCCTTAAATTGTGTAAATTGCCTTTTATAGATAAAAATCTTGTTTTTACGTTTGACCCGTTAATACGCGGTTTTGACCGGGTTTGACCATTTAAAGCTCATTTGACCGAATTTTTAAATCCTTTAAGTCCTTTATTACTTATCTTACTGAAATCATATGATTTTTATAAATCTTAGTTTTGAACTCTATTTTTATGGATTTTTCTCAAAGACGATGCTCGGTTTGTACCCGTTTTTAGTTAAAATGTCATTTATTTGTGTCTTTGACCATCTAAATTATCCATTGACTCCAGAGTACTTTATTTATTATTTTTGAGCCTGGAATACTTTTCAAGAATGTTAAATTTGTATTCTTACTATTTTTAAGTCATTTTACCGTGTTTTCGGGTCCCGAAAGTGACTAAAAGAGGGTAAATCACAACATGTCATTTATTCCAGAGATTAAACATTGCTAACACTTCTAATATTCACTAAAACCTACTGTAATTTCAGTCCTAACATGTTGCCTAGTTTATCTATACATCCATATGCTTCAAATATGTAGAAAATGTCATAACCGACAATTACACTTGTGTAAACCATCTTTACTTGAGTTTAAATGTTACCAACACTTCGTTTAACTTCATAAACAGATTATTAAGGTGTCATTAAGTCGTTCATGAGTAGGTTATGGGTCTTGGTTAAAAGGATTTTTAAAACAAATGCTCAAGAGGGTGTTGTTACATGTAGAAAGGAGGGTTTCAAGGTGAAATCCATGTATCAACCATGGATTTGAGTATGTAGCCACTTGGAACTTTTAAAAACAGGTTCTTGGGAGCCCATTAGGTCATAAAAATGCAGGTCACAAGTTTGGTTTACAAGAGTTTAAGCTTTCACAAGTTAGATGATGTCAAAACACTCAAAATGAGGGTTTTCATGGTGGAAATCGGTTTCCACCTCAAGAATGACTAACATAACATGAAGTTTACCTTCAAGAACGTTGGGAACTCCTTAAGAACGAGATGATGGTGAGATGTTTCTGCTACAACAAGGAAATACACGGTTCTTAGATGATAAATGGAGAAAACAAGAGAAATGTCACAAAACCGACAACTTGAGCTTACACTCGATGTAACTCACGGTTTAGAAGGTGTTGATGGCCATGAATGGCTTGAAACTCCTTGGACTTGAATGGAGAAACTCGAACTAAGGCTGGAAAGGTGGAACAAGTACGGTTGTGTGACCAAATCTCGCGAACAAGGCCACTTCTTTGCGGTTTTGCTCTTGGCCGATTAGAACTTGATGTGTTTCTTCGAATTTTTTCACATGACTAGAGAGAATTATTTGAGAGTGTTGTGAGATGTGTGTGTGTGTGTTTGTTCAGCTGGTGAATCGAATAAAGGGAGAGAGGGAGAGAGATGCATGAAAGGTGAGTGGGTGTGTGGGGTGGTGGTGAAGAGAGGAGGGGAGTGGTGAGAGGGGCGGCCGATCTTGGAGGGTAGTGGGGAAGGATTTTTCATTTAATTTTTAATTGTAATTTATATTGTGTAGTGTAATTTTGTAGTATTGGGTATTATGTATTATTTAGTGGAAGGTGAATTGAGGTATCTAATGCATGCCCATGCATGCATGGCCGAAATTATGTAAGTGTGAGTGTGTATGCTCACATTTTAATTGCCTTCTCTTGAGTTTAATTTTGTAAGGGTGACTAGTTGACATTCCCGGAACACTAATTTTTTAAAAAAGTAGAAACCTAAATTGGTTAAAAGTCAATAATAAAAATCACAGGAAATCATAATTTACATCAAATAGTAAGATTTGTTTTCCAATTTCATAGTAGGGTTGGATAGTTTCAATTATTAGCACTCATAACATGGATAATGATGCAAGTAATCTAGGGTTAGGGTAACAACCTGGAGGTCGGTTGTCACAAGAGAAGATCATCATATTGTGCTGATGAGAGCTCTAGGTCAGTACTATCATATAGCAGAGGAGATCATCACTCCAGGACAATGTTCACACATAGCAGAGGAGATAAGCACCAGAAATAATATAACAAGGAGCTTTTTAGATGCGAAGATGAGTAAGCATATAGCTTTGGAGAATTGGGTGGAATATTTTGACGCACGGATACTTTAGATAAGAATAACTTAAAAGAGAGATATCACGTTCTCAACCCTTTTTGAACAAGGACTAGAAACTTTGTGAAGGCCAAATATGTCAAGGGGATTATCCTCATCAAGTTTCTTGTACTGTTAATTAAGCTACAAGATTACTGTTTACTTCGCTTTCTGGCTGAACCTATCAAGCATATCCCACACAATACTATTAACCTCCTTTACATCATCCAGGCTTCTCATTTTATTCTGCAAAAGAAAACAAGGAGAACATTTAATATATATTCTGCACCGAAATTTCTACGAATAAGCAAGATGTAATTAAGATATATATCACCATCATACATTTTTTATTTTATTATATATATATATATATATATATATATATATATATATATATATTTATTTATTTATTTTTTTATGTGAAAAATGATGAAGGACAATGGAGCGGGCAGAACGAAAAGGAAAGAAAGAAAATAAAGAAAGAAGTATAAACAATATGTACATGACATAGTTTGAAGGAAAATGGGTTTTAAAGTAATATTAATCCTGACATAGAGATCAATTCACAAAAACGAGGTTTATCAAATGTTTTAGTGAAAATATCAATTCACATCTCCTAAGCATCACGGATTGCATGAATCCGTGTCTCGATGTGCTTGGTTCAGGAATGAGGAATAGGATTCTTGGCAATGTCAATAGCTTCTTCGTTGTCACAGAACAACAGTGTATGGAGATAGTTGATTCCGCAGTCAATCATCTGGTGCTGTATCCAGAGCACTTGAGAGCAACAGCTTGAAGTAGCAATGTATTCTGCTTCCCCTATAGAAAGAGAAACAGTGGTTTGTTTCTTGCTCTGCCATGATACCAGACAATTTCCTAAGTACTAACAACCTCTAGTAACCGACTTTCTGTTTAACCTGCAGCCATTAGAATCACTATCAGAATAAGTATGTAAGTCAAAATTCCTACCATAAGGATACCAAAGCCCTAAACGAGAAGAGCCTTTAAGATAATGAAATATTCGTTTTACAGCCTTTTCATGAGACTCTTTCGGGGCAGATTGGTATCGAGCACAATATCCTACAGCAAAGGTGATGTCAGGACGACTTGCTGTAAGATACATAAGGGAATTGGTCATGGATCTATAGAGATGAGGATCATAGGTTTCCCGTTCTCGTCAGGAGTGACGCACGTTTGAGCAGTAAATGGAGCCAGTTCAGGAGAAGCATCATCCATCTTGAATTTATTCAAAAATTCTTTAATAAACTTCTCCTGATGAATGAGAATTGCTTCTGGATTTTGTTCAACCTGCAACCCGAGGAAAAATCACATCTCCCCCATCATGCTCATTTCAGAAACGACCACACATGACTTCCTCAAACTCCCGACACAACTTCGGATTGGTGGAGCAAAAAATAATTTCATCGACATAGACTTGTACAATCAGCATCTCACCATCCACTTCCTTCTTGAATAACGTCATATCAATGGTGCCATGAGAAAAACCATTGCTTAAGAGATACTGTGTTAAAGTCTCATACCAGATCCGAGGTGCCTGATGAAGACCAAAAAGGGACTTATCAAGCTTGTAAACTTTGTTAGGAAAATCGGGATCCTCAAAACCTGGTGGTTGACACACATATGTCTCCTCATTAATGTCTCCATAAAGAAATGCACATTCGACATCCATTTAATAGACTTGAACTGCTTGTGGGCGGCATGAGCCAGAAAGATCTGAATTGCTTCAAGACAGGCTACGAGAGCAAAGACTTCCGTGTAGTCTATCCCTTCTTCTTGAGCAAAGCCCAGAACCACCAAACGGGACTTATTCCTTACCATAATGCCATGGTCATCGGGTTTGTTCTTGAACACCCATTTTGTGCCAATTGGGCATTTGTTTGGTGTAAGATCAACCAGGGTCCACACTTTGAGTTTCCTAAACTGTTGTAGCTCTAATTGCATCGGTTCAACCCAGCAAGGATCCTGAAGAGCTGCATGAACGTTTTTGGATACAATTTGGGATATAAAACAAGAGAATGACATACGTTAATCAAAGCGGATTGACTCAGCGTCCGAACTCCATCGGTGATAGATCCAATGATGTTATCATGGGGATGATCTTTCAAAGTTTTGAAATCAGAAGTTATGGGTAGGGTATTTGAAGATGGTTGGCTGATAGGTTATTGATGGGTAGATTAAAGTGAGGAAGATGGTAAGGTAGAGTCAATTTGAGAGATGGGTGGTACCGGCTGAGATGAGGTAGATGTAGGTGATGAGGGAGATGCAAAAACAGGTGGAGGTGGAATGACAAATGATGATGAAGAAGATGCAATGTCAACAGATATAGCATCATTTGCTGATGTATTGGGAGGGGCTTGAGGAATGACAGGTAATGGAGATGGAGGAATGATGTTTGTTTGAACATTGGAGAAAGACGCATCATCGTCTAAAACTGGAAGATTAAAGGAGTTAAACACCGTATCAGAGTCAAAGAACCAAGCTGGTTCAGATCAAACATCTGAGGAATTAGATTCCTGCCAATCAACATAAAAGGACTCTTACACAATACAGGTTATCTTGTTATACACCCGATAAGCTTTTTGAGAAGAAGAATAGCCGACGAAGTAGCATTCATCAGACACAGCACCGAATTTCAACTTCTGCGCCTGGGTATTCAATAATATGCACGAGCAACCAAATGGGTCCAAAGAAGTCAATCAAAGGTTTTCTCTTATGAAACAGTTCATAAGGAGTCTTTATTTTGTCTTTGACTATCAACACCCTATTCAGAACATATGAAGCACAATTCACCGCCTCTACCTAAAAGATGATGGGTAAAGAGGATTCAATCAACATTGTACGAGCAGCTTCAATGAGGGTGCGATTCTTTCTTTCACCACACCATTCTGTTGAGGAGTTCTCGCAGCACTGAACTGTCTTAGAATTCCCTTACCAACACAGAAAGAATCAAAGATCTAATTTTTGAATTCGGTACCATTGTCACTTCTAATCGCCATGACCTTCCTCTTGCTTATCATCTCAATAGAAAGAATCAATTTCTACAGCTCCTCAGCGGCCTTTCCTTTGTGGGCAAGAAATCTCACCCAAGACAGAAAGATTTCTTAGAAATTGATTTAACACTGATTGGGCCAAACAAATCAATATGTAAAAACTCGAGGGGATTAGATATACTATTTTCATTTTTTGGTTTATATGGTTTCTCATGTTGTTTTCCCTTGGCACACGCCATACATTTTTCAACAACTGAAAAGTCCTTTAAAGGTAATCCCCTAACAAGATTGTTTTTAACTAATTTGTTTATATTTTTGAAATTAACGTGGCCCAATCTACAATGCCATAGGAAATAGTCAGAAGTGGAAGCTTTGGACAAAGACAAGTGACAGTAGACGTTGACTCCCTTGAACCCATATCAAGAAGATATGTGTCATTCTTTCTTTGCGCCCACATTAGTACCATCTCATCTGGAATATCAATCTCAGATTTTTAGAAAGAGACATTCATTGGACTTGAACAAGACTGGAATGTCTTAATCACAAATCTAAGAGACAATCAACAGATTAAAAGCAAGTTCAGGTACATAGTTGACTTTCTTTAGAGTAAGAGAGCCGTTAGAAACCTCCCCTTGTCCAACCATTTTCCCTCCTTTCTTGTCTCCGGAAAATGCGACAGATTCTCCATTGAATATTCGATAATTGGTCAATAGATCTTTTAGCCCTGTCTTGTGCCTGGAGCATCCACTATCAACATGCCATACACTGTTTACAACTTTAGTGGATGACTCCTGCAAAAATATCAAAGAACAAATTAACCAGGTGAAACACGAACCCAAGTTTGAACAACTTTGGGTTTAGGAGAGATTGATTTCTTACAAAATAAATTATTAACCAATTGAGTCAATCTACTCCCAAAAGAATTCCTATTGACATGTTAATGATGTAGCTCAGGACAATGCTTAACTACATGATTGTCTTTACCACACCGAAAACAGTGTGGTTTTAATCTAGGTCTATTATGCAACAAGGTAGGGATTTTATCAATGTATATTTCCTCATCACATTCAGACAGTTTAGAATCTACATCACTATAAGTCTCATACATGTCTCTAGGTCTGTTTTTATTTGAAAAATAATGATTATTTACAAAAGAAGATGAGTTTTCATATGAAATACATGTAGTACTTGTACCACTTGTACTTGCCTCAGATGATGACGTTGCCCTTTCACTTGATAAAGAAATATTCTTTGGGGTAAAAGATGGAATAGGGTGAGAAAATAATTTTTCAAAACAAATTTTTTTAATTTTCTCATTACTCTTCACAGTTGAATCATTCACAATATTAACGCAATTTGAAGAGGTATCATCATTACCATCCACATCATTTAAAGAGGAAATAGAAACATCACTAGAACGAGATGAGACAGTGTCTGTTACAGATTGACTAGAAACAAAAACAGAATTTAAACTAGATTTATGATCTATGATAGAATGCTGAGATTCAGGTGTACTAAGACTAGTGCATCCAAGCCCGCTAGTCGATCCATAATCATAGTCCTCAAGAACGTGCTTAATGTTCACACCTTTTAAACCTGAAGACATAGTGTTAGTATCTATTGTGATCAAATTATTAGAAGGATGAAGAACAGGCATAGGATAATAACAATAAGAACTGGGAGGAGGATAAACCTTAGTATTTTCATAACTCAAACCTGTTTTAATCCTAGTCCTCCTTTGAGATTTGCATAAATCAACATGTTTCATCCCCGATATTATCCATTTATCGAGCTTTGACTGAAGTTTGCTTGTTTCAAATTCAGCAAGTGCAACCCTTTCAGTCAAAGTGTTAATCTCAACATTTCTTTCCAAAATGATTCGTTTTAAATGATCATTTTCTTTCAAAGCTTCGTTTAATTTAACAAAATATTTAGACTCGTTTATTTTATGTTCTTCATTAATTCGTTTTAAATCTTTTTCATTATCAATTTACAACGATTAGCTTTGTATACCCCAAGTAGCCTAATTTTGCATGCTGAAGAACACATGTCCTGAATTACCTCATAAGGAAGTCCTATCACCACCTTTTCTGTTGCTAAAGCTTTCTCACATCGGTACACCAGAGTACTCAACTTGTTTTCCTCGACAGTGATAGCAGCATCATCTTTTTCATTACTTTGCTCAGTGGGTTGACTTCCTTCCTTCTGCATCTTCTCAGCCTTACTTTCTTTCACCATCTCATCCTCTTTCACCTTCACAGATACTTCAACTTTATCTCTAAGTTCTTTGAACGGATCAAATTCATCCTCACTGTTCACCTTCTTCTTTGCTTCCACAATCTCAGCCACTAGCGCTTGGTTAATTTCTTCTCTTGTCTCTTCAACTTCAGCACTCCAATTAAAGTTAGAGATCAAAGTTGTCTCTTTCTTGTGATTTATTTCTTCTTTATTCCCGCTTGAAACCAGTCGTGGGACTCCTGAATTACTAGGATCAGTGACGATTGCCAATGGACATTCACGTTTCTAGTGTCCCAACTATTTGCAATTAAAACACCTCAGTTTAGACTTATCAAATCCCAGTCTGGAGTTAGAGCTTTGACCACCGAAATTCTTCCTTCCAGTGCGCTCCATGAATCTTCAGGCTCAGAGTGTCAACATTGCCATTTGCCATTGAATGTAAGTCTTTTCAAAATCATTAGGATCCACCTGATACATATCCTCCATTGTCATCCTATTACCTTTCAACTCCCCCACCACCAAGGCTTCATAGCATTGAACAAACATACCAAAGAGAGCCATTGTCTCTGATGGAACTAACGTTTCAGCATTTGCTTTCAAGTTGGCTTGATCTCTCCCAACACTACCACTACCTCCAAAATAATCACCGGTATTCACTCCACCTTGTTGAGATGTCTGCATTGGGGAGCTTGCACGGAAGACAGTAATGCAGCATTCTGAGTGAAACTAGATGAGGCATCATGGTTTGGTTGAATTCCCTTCTCTTAATGTCTAACTCGAAGGACTTAAGCTTATTAATGATGTCCATAAGCTTGTAGTCAGTGAAACCTCTTTCCTGCTTTAACATTCTTACTTGTAGACTCCACTGAGGTGGGAGAGATTCTAGCAACATGTTAACTTGCTCACTATTGGAAAGTTTCTCATATTTCTTCAGTGTGCTCGAAACTATTAGAATACAATTTCTAAGATCTGTGAGACTCTCGTTCTTGTATCCCACAAAGGAGTTAAACTCATTTTCAGCTTGAATATTCTTGTCTTTTACTAGTTCATCGTTACCATCATAGAACTCACAGAGAGCATCGAAGAGAGACTTAGCATTCTTATTTTCAGCAAATAGATTGTAGATGTCTGGTGCAAGACATAGAGTTAATGCTCCAAAAGCTTTCTGGTCTTGATCAATCAGCTTTAGATCCTTCTCGTTGAAGGTGGTTGGGTCCTTGTTTTGAGACATGACATCACCAACGGTAACTGATGGTATGTGCAGACCAGAAATGATAGATTCCTATTGGTTGTGGTCGATGTAGAAGAAAAAGGCTTTGACACATCTCTTCCAATCTTCAAAGTTGTCTCCGTTTATGAGTCTCGGAGGTCTGTTGGGAGCTACACTCTCTAAATATGCAGGGGTGAGAGAAGTCATCTTCGACATTCTAGTTTTGTTGAAAAAGAAACAACTTCGCAGAAAAATTGGAGTTTCGCAGAGCTAGTTTCGCAGAGAAAAGGTAGTTTCGTAGGGAAGACTAGTTTCACTGAGCCAACAGTAGTTTAGCTGGAAATTTCAGCAGTAGTTTCGCTAGCCAAATGCTTGAGACTGCTTAGTTTCGTCAACAATTTCGCACGAAACAAGCTTGAACTTTCGTTCAATGATACTTTCGAAACAAGATTGAACTTTCGTTCAATGATACTTTCGACATCAATTTCGCTTGTAATATGCACACAAACATTGTTGAACTTTCGTTCAAGGATACTACTTTCGTTGAGATGCTGAAAACAACTACAAAGTGTAAAACACTTGTAGTTTTGCTGGAAGATAATGCAGTTTTGCCGAATGAAGATGTAATTTCGCTGGATGAATCTGAAAGGCTTTTTCAACACGAAATCAAACTGAAATTGCCTAAATCTCAATGGATTTGAGATTTGATGATTAACAAAGCTTTCCCAACCAAAAACAAGCAAAATTCAATCAAATTCCATATCAAATGCACTCAAATTTGATCCGGAATTGATGAAATGTTGATATAGAACAAAAACAACCAAAAACCTCAAACAATCAAGAGCACTAAGGCTCTTATACCATTTTGTTGGTCCATTTGATCGAATTGCAGTACAATTGATATGTTGAATCGTTCAATATCAGAAACAAAAGACAAACAACAAAGATTAAGATGAATAAGAACAACCACAATGCATTCAAATATGAACAATAAGGATCCAATACAATAAAGGTAAAACAAAGCTCAAATGTATTTCAGTGAATTGATAGCTTAAAATAGTCTCTTGCAACAATAATATTTGATTAGGGTTTTGCAAGGATGCTCAACAATGAGCAAGATCAAAACTATACATAGAAGTCATAGTTTTGCTGATAGTTTCGCTGTCAGCGAAACTATGCTGCCGAAACTATAGTTTCGCCTGGAAGAAACAACAGTTTCGCCGGGTGAACTAAACAACTGACTATGAGCGAAACTGCAGTTTTGCTCATAGTTTTGTTGGGCAACAAAACTACACAAAATAAACAACATTCAAAAGTAAACTAACATTAAGCCTATTACGAACAAATATAAACATAATCTAATCTAAGGTGAGTCCAACCTGTAGATACATATGTACCTACTTTACGATCTTAATGTAATATGTCTGTCATTTCCTTAATGTAAATGAAATATATGAGTTGAATGTAACAGAATATGTGATAGATGATCTTAATATTGAATGTTTCAGTGTATGTTTAAATGTTTATTGTTTATTAACGCAGGGTTGAACTAACTATATAGATTTGTGGTTGTTTACATAGATCTTAGTCAAGAATGGTTGAGAAATATGTTTAAACTTAGTCATGTGAAGTTCTCATGCGAATGGACCATGCGAATGGACCATACGCATGAACAACTTCATGCTAATGAAACAGTCGCACGACTGAACCAGGAGACTGGATCAGTCGCACGATTGTGACATGAGATTAACTCAGTCGCACGACTGAACACTCAGTCGTGTGAATGGATCAACCGCATGACTTAGTCGCACGACTGAACCATGCTAATGGTTTAGTCGCACGAATGAGAAACCCTAACCTATAAATACCACTTAATTCGTGGAAAAACGTAACACTCGAAGACCTACATACTAAAGCGCACCCTAGCCGTCCAGAGACTTCTAAGAACCTGTTCCAAGTTCATAGATCGCACTAAATCGATTTGCAATCGTTTTTAACGTTTAGATTCAATCTAAGATCGATTCTACGTGCGTTCTCACTGATTGGATCGCCAATCAAATAGGATTCCGCATTATTTGAGTTGGTATACGTGTAAATCAGTTAGTACTCTGTCCCGTACACGGTCCTAACACAACCTATACATGATCTTCACCTGGAAAAATTTAGACAATAAAATTAATGTAGAGTCAAAAGGCAGATTGCCTTTTGACAAGTGACTATGACATGCCATAGCTCACATCCTAATATATTACAAAAAGAATAAAAGTACATAAAGTATAATATTACAAACACAAAACCTCAATGTACAGTTACCAAAAGCATGGACCTTTCCACCAACTTGTATAAGTTGGTGAGTCTTCAGAGTTACAACGAAAAGTGGTCCAGCTTTGTGAAAAAGTACATCAGATAAAGCATGTATTAAAACTCTTCGGAAGAAATCTGGCTTTACTTCATTGGCTTCCGGTGACTTTGTCTTTGAAGCTTCAGAAGACTTCACTTTTGGCTTCGGAAGATATTGGTCTTGGCTTTGGAAGATTTCATACTTAGAATATTTTCTAGTGTAGAGTATGACACTTCCGAAGCAACTTCTACTTCGCACTATGTGCATGCATGCATGAACGACTTGGGTTATTTTGGGTGCATTAGTCTTTCATTAAAACTTACAAACTTCCCCTAGGCTGATGCTACCAAAACAATGAAGACTTTAAATATTGACAATCCTCATCATGATGATGACTTTCAAAGTATCTTCTCATTTCAAAGAGATCATGCAATGGTAGGTTAAACATGTCCTGCTATGTGTAGACATCTTGACCACCTTGATCTCTGTTGACATACCATCTCTCTAGATTAGTATTGAAGGTCCAGGACAAGATAGGTCTTCCTGATTCAAGAGGAGCTACTTGTGTTGGAGTTGGTTGAGCTGCCTTTTGTTGCACTTCTTTAGGATGCTCTGACTCATCCTAAGGTCTGGAGGTGAATGACTTTGACTTCTTTTTGCCTCTTCTTTGAAACAGGTTTAGTAGCCATCCTTTTCCTCCTCTTTGAGAACTTTAAATGAGAAGACTAGCCTTCAGCACCAGGTTGTTCTGTCTTGTCTTTCTCAGTTGGGTCCTCCTCTCTCACAGGTTCAGAAGGAGAGTGTAATTAATCACTTTCCCCACCAAGTCAAGCTCCTCAACTACTCTAGTTCTGAGATTGTATACTATATAAGCCTTAGCTTGAGAAGAGTATCTAATAAAATGTCCATCATCTGATTTCTCATCAAACTTGGCAATTTGATCCTTGGTATTCAAGATGGTGCAAGGACATCCAAATGACCTGAGAAAACCAATAAAAAGTTTCCTCTTGTGCCAATGTTCATAGAGAGTCTTACCATATGTCTTAACTACTAAAACTTTGTTTTGCACATAGCAAGCAGTGTTCACTGTCTCTGCCCAGAAGGTGATAGGCAGTTTAGAGTCAGACAACATAGTTCTTGTAGCTTCACTTAGTGTCATGTTTCTCTTTTCAGCAACACCATTTTGTTGAAGATTCCTGGGAGCACTATATTGTCTTGTAATACCCTCTTCATCACAAAATGTATCAAGGATTTGGTTTTTGAATTCAGTTCCCTCATCACATCTTATGGTTTTGACCTTGTGATCATATTGATTCTAAATCTTTAAGATGAAACTCTTCAAGATTTCAAGAGTCTCATCCTTAGTTCTAAGGAAGAAGACCCAAGGAAATCTTGTAAAGCCATTTGTGATAACCAAACAACATGAGGTCCTTCCTAGACTCATTACACTAGTGGGGCCAAAGAGTGATGGAGTTTCTTTCCTTTGGCTTGTGAGATACCTTGTATTGCTTCCCTTTGAGGCATGCAACATAGTGGTCATCACTTGTAAACTCTTTCTTTGGCATTCTAGTAACCAAATCATTCTTAATTAGTTTATTCATGTTCTTAAAGTTTACATGGCACATTCTTTTATGCCAGAGGAAAGACTCATCACTATTGGCTTTAGATAGAAAGCATGAAACTTCTCCTGAAGGAGATGTTTCTTGCAAATCCATCTTGTACATGTTCCTTTTCCTGGGGGCTCTGAGCAGAATATGCTCATGAGGAATGACCACCCTGGGTTTGAGAACAATGCACTCATGCTCAGTGAGAGCATGTTGTGACTCTGATCACAAAACTGAGATACACTCAAAAGATTGTATCCAAGCTCCTTGACAAAGTTTACCTTCTCAATACTGAGCTTACCATTTGTGACCCTGCCCCTTCCTATAAGGTAACCTCCAGCATCTCCTCCAAAAGCAACTGGCCCTCCATCAATTTTCTCAAAATTTTAGAATAGGGACCCATTGCATGCCGTGTGCCAGGAACAACCACTAACAATGATCCATACATTATGTTTGTCTTGAGTTGTTCCTGTACAAAAGAGATGGTTAGTTACATTTAGAAACCCAAGCCTTATTGGTCTTAGACTCATCAAAAGAAGTTGAAGAAAATGCAACAGTAATAGATCCTATTGTCATATTTTGAGGATCATTTGCTATTGTTGATGAAGAACTTTTAGTCACTTGGTCTTTCTTTGTCTTCCACACCATCTTTGGAAACTTAGACTTGACTTTCAACACTTCGGAAGTTATAAAAACTTTAGAAGTTTTGACAACTTCGGAAGTTTTGATGACTACACAATCGGAAGATCTTGCTAATCACTGCGGCAAGATTTACTACTTCGAAAATATTCTTTTCTTCCAAGACCAAATTTTCTTCCGAATGAAAGTTTCCACTTGTCTTCTTCTTTATTTTGGAGCTTCCAAAATGAAAATATTTTCCTTTTAAAGCTTGCTTCTTCTTCAAATTCTCAAAAGTTTCTTTCTTGGTCATGTGGACAGTACTCCTTGGATTGTAGAGGCAATCCTTAGCAAGATGAGAAGTACTACCACACATAACACAATCCGTTTTCTTCCTTTCCTTTGAGAACAAGGCTGAATTTGATCACTTTCCTTCTTCATCTTTATCTTTGCAGAGGATGTGGCAATTCTTTTAGGGTGAGAACTACCTTTAGAGCTGGATAGTTCAGGTTGTATAGCTGTGGTACACAACTGATCAACCTTCTTTATGATGCTGGGATGATTTGGACATAAACTAGAACTCCTGGTACTAGAGTTCAAGTTTGAGTCTTCAGCCTTAACCACCTTATAACCTGCAGAGATAAACAATAGTTTCTGCATAGAGTTAAAAGTAACCTTGATCTCTTGAGCCTTCTTGGACTTCCTCTTGGCTTTTCTGATCAAGTTCTTCCTTCTTAACATGGTCATCCCAACTACTTTACTCTCCTCAAAGGAATAGTGACCCTTCTTAGAATGCTCTTCTTCACTCTTCTTAGAGACATCCTTCACTATCTCCTCTTCATTATCTTTACTCATGGGGTCTATGAAGGAAGGTCATCTTCACAAGTTCCACATCTAGGAGATCTTACAGAAAAGATTGTGTGTGGAGGAGCTATATTAGTAGATCCTAGTCCCTGCTTATTCTGATAACAAACTTTTGCATGTAGGGATGAGGATATTATGTTCTTGAAGGTCTCTTCTTCAAGAACACATTTTTTGCCTTGGCTTTGCTGATCACAAGCTCAGCCTGGCATTCATTTAACTTAGTAATGAGATCTTTGATTTGAGTCTTATAATTTGTGTGCTCATGTTTAAGAGTTGAAATGGTTTTCTCTAAATTTTCTATTTTAAGTTTGTAATCATTTTCAGCTCTTTTGAAATCAGATTTTAAGATATTTAAAGACTCAAGATCATACATCATCTTTAAGTTGTAGGACCTATATTTGTTAACTTTAACAATGCATTCAGGCGTACAGAGATGTTCCA
This sequence comes from Flaveria ramosissima, assembly GCA_025215565.1. Lineage (NCBI taxonomy): Eukaryota > Viridiplantae > Streptophyta > Magnoliopsida > Asterales > Asteraceae > Flaveria > Flaveria ramosissima. The sequence continues at coordinate 30,957,393 of CM046034.1, forward strand.
ATACCTTTTTTTTCATCATGATCAGCCATTAGTGCTTGGTTTGGAGATGCATCTTCCACCTGAAAGCTCCAATCAAAGCCTTCTTCTTTAACAGCAACTACAGCTTACTGCTTTGGCTTCTGATTTTTGTTGACTCTATTAGTGTAGTTTGGTCCGGTTTGTGCTTGGCCACCATTTTTCCTTGGTGCCTTGCACTCTCTAGCAAAGTGTCCTATTTGGTTACAATTGTAACACTTCACCTTGCTTTTGTCCAGCCCAAACTTTCAATTGGTTGCATTGCTTGGAAACTTTCTCCCTGTCCTCTTGTAGAACTTCTTGGCTCTGTGAGTGAGATGAGTCATTTATTGACTTATCTCCATGTACTCTAGATCATCTAGATGGATACAGTCAAGATCTTCAAGGGTAAAGAGAAAGTTCCTAGTACTTTCATCAGTAGACACAAAAGCTTGTGAAGAGATTGTCTCTTGGAATGGACTTTCTTGAGTGTAACTCTCCCTTGGTGTCTCCGGGAAGGTGATGAAAGGACCCTTTTATGAGTTGTCAGGGTAGCAGATGAGATGATGTTGTGGTTCTCTACTATCCCCTTTCGACCACATGGAGGGCTGAACTTTGTTGATTGCTGGAGTTACCAGATGGACTTTGCATATTCATCTCCATCTAGTATCCACTAAGAATACCATACAACTTTGTGAGAGTAAGAGTCTTAAGGTTCTCAGTTCTCTTTATAAAAACACAATAATATGTCCATTGTCTAGGAAGATAGGAAATCAACTTCCTTATAATGTCCTTGTTTTCAAGAGTCACTCCAACATCCATTAGAGTGTCCATAATCTCAACATACCTGAACTGTTGTTGAGTCATGATTTCACCTGCTTTGAAGGTGAAGTTCTCAAACTGCTGCTTCAAGAGATCCTTCTTCTTCTCCTTGGCTTTAGTTGACTCCTCATACATTAGTTTTAGTGCATCACATAGTTGTTTGGTTGTTTTGCACTTCTTGAAGCCTCTTTATATGGAGTTTGAAAGAACAGTTTGAAGGGCAGTCATCGCTTTCTGATCTATGTCTATTCTCTTAATTTCTTCTTTAAAATATTCAGCCACTTCCTTTAAGATCATATCACCTCCGGCAGTAGCTGAAGAGGTGCTTGGTATGTGAGGCCTAGAGACAATAGATTCTCACATCCTGGAGTCTTGGGACTTGATAAAGCCTTACGTTCTTTGACACCAAGTATCAAAGTCTTCAGGAGTGATTAGCGTGGATTTTGTCATGATTCTGGTTTCCATTTCAGCCTTTGTGAGAGCTGCCATTTGAGTTGTTAAGTGTTTTGTGAGACTGGGTGATCTAAGATGGTGAGATCTTAGAATCAAGAGCCTGAACAACTCTCATACCGATTTCAGGACCGTTAAAGGGATGGTAAATACACTTGGTCTCACAATGAAGAGAGTACTTACAACACTTAACAGATCAAATAGGGAACCGGGACCTTGTTTATGATGCTATGAACACACAAGGAAACTAGAGACAGAAACTTAAGAACAACAAGATAGTTTGGTTTTCAAGATTGTAGTATATTGCTTCTCAAGTTCTATTACAAGTGTTTACAAACCATTGGAAATAAGTTACAAGGACTTGAGATACTTTATACTACATCCTAAAGCCGGACATACTTTGAAAGCCAGCTGGAAACATTAATCTAGACAACAAACTCAAGACTTCACTTTTGGCTTCGAAAGATATTGGTCGGCTTCGGAAGATTTCATACTTAGAATATTTTCTAGTGTAGAGTATGAAACTTCCGAAGCAACTTCTACTTTGCACTAAGTGCATGCATGCAAGAAAGACTTGGGTTGTTTTGGGTGCATTAGCCTTTCATTAAACCTTACTGGAAGCAAGTAGAAAGAGTCCAACAAGAGTTCAGGGATAAGCAACAAATTAAGCAATTCCTTAAGTACAATGGATTCTCTAGTAAATAAGTAGGACCAATAAGTATGTGAACTTATGCTCTAAGTATTAGAAGAATCAACAAAAGGTTCTAGCTGGAGAACCCTCAAAGTTTGTACAAGCCAAGGAGCAATAAGAAAGGCAACATGCCATAATTAAAACAAGTCACTTAAAAGCCTTCCCATCTACCGGCTGAGTCTCCAATATCTCATGACTCTGAATAAACAACCTCTGATGACATTCAACCCATTTCTACAATCCTTGCTAAGAAGAAAATAGCACGAAAGAAAGTTATAAAGGTAGGGATTGTTGATCCTGAAGTAGAGGAGAAGGTACTCAAAGGAACAATAGTGTTAACAATCGGGTATCTAGCTCAAATAAAGAAATTTGCTGTCAAGAGGGATAATGGAGAAATCATTTACTATGATCATGAATATGAGGTACTTGATTTGCCCCTTGACATTCTTGAGCAAATTGTTGAGTACTTCAACATTTTTGGATATAAAAATGATAATCCAAAGTGTTGCTACACAAAGTATTATCCTTAGTCAAAGCTTATGCTCATGAAGAGATTTCTGAAACTCCACTATCAGTGCATGATCCCATAGTGGAGTGGGAAAATGATCTGAAGAAGTAACCTACTTCATAACCAATTTAGTTGCTAGAAGAGTAGCTTACTCAAGGAACCAACTGGTGTGCTTCAACCAGTTTGAGATAGCTGACTTGACTAGGCTAAGACTAAGGAATTAGATCAGTGATTCTAAGGCTAGGTAAGTAGAAAAAGTAATGATGAGGATCTACAACTCTCATCTAGAAAGATCAAGCAAGCTTTAGAATAAAGAAAAAAGAAACCTAAGTCTAAAGATTCAAAGACCATTCCATCTACTGAACCTAGCCATCAACCATAATCATCTCCTTCTACTTCTCTAGTTGCTCAAACCACTGAGCATGCTTGTCCACAAGTCCAACAAGCTCCTGAAATAGCTGGTGATTCAAAAGATGAAGTGATCATCACAGATGTAGCGAAAAGGATGAGACATAGATTGAACATCCAAAAGAACAAGAACCCAAAGAACATAATGAAGAAAGACTTAGACAATGATGATACAATAATCATAAAATAGGGTTATGATTTGAAAGTTGAGAACTTTAGTATAGAAAGAAAGAACAAGTCCAAATCGTTCTTTCTATCTGAGCTAGAGTTTCTAAAATCCAACCTTGAAGACTTAAAGAGGATGCATAAGGTAACTTCAGAATATGAAGGCATACTAGACAAGTACAAATCTATGGTTTCCATTTTGATGATAAAGTTTGGAAACAAGGTTTAACAAAGGGAAGAAGAAGAAGCTCTGCATATGACTCCATTAAGCATTCATGACCCAATCACCTATTGGAGTTACAATTCCTTAACCAATACCTTCAATCTGACTTGTGCTGGTGCTAGCAAAGTAGAAGTGAAGGAGTCTGATCTATTTAGACTCTCTCAACACAACATGAACGATTTGGTAAATCTACCTCTTGCATACCCCTCAAGAGATAGAAGTGGATACATGTATGAACTTTTGTTGATCAGAATGCTTGAAGGATGAAGACAGAGTTTTGGTAGCATCATCCTAGGGGGAATTTTGTTAGATCTAGGTCCAATAGGTCTAGATTCATTGTATAGACTTAGAACTTTAATCATGATTTGTGATGAACTCTTGTACATCTTACTTCTTTTGTATGTCATGAATGTATAAAGGTTAACCCCATTATATATATTGATTTATGTGTGATTGCAGGAACAATAGTATACTTAGTCAATTTTCTAAATTGACTAAGTGTAAGAACTATCTACGGATGAACAATTAGTACTTCCGTAGATGTTCTGCAACAACAACAAAGGATTTGTGCATCCGAGGATCATCTGCAGAAGAATAGTCGGTCGCGGATGAAGTCAAGGGATTCCTATGGAAGACCAAAGATCTGCGGAAGACCAAATCTTATACTGAAGAACCAAGTCCTACGGAAGTCCAAAGACACTTGTATGTGTTGGACCTTATATGCCCAAGACACATACAAGATTGATGTGGTTAGTACGTTATGATCCAAGTCAGGTCATACCCAATAACAAGCTATACAAACACCAATAAATGTTTGTTTGTTGATGAGATCATACAAATAAACATTGACACCAATTTAGAAAATGGGTTTTCTAAAACATTGCTTTGTAATAGAACAACATTATATGGATAGTTTGTTCATGAGATTTTATTTGTTTCATTGTTTAAGTTGGTTAAATAATAACAAATAAAAGTGTGTTAATGATATATAATTAAAATAGGTTTTAATTTTATAAATTAAGGGTGAAAGAGTACAAATTATAAAAGTTTCAAAATGGGGGAAAGCCCCTTTTGGAACAAATTTTCGGCAGCCCAAAGGTGGGGGTCTTCAAGAGTCTTTTAGTCTTGGTTCTTTCAAGATTTTAGACACTCATGCACTCTTCCATCTCTCCTCTCTCAAAGGCACACTTTCTCTTACACACACAAGCAATAAACCTCCAAAACAAGGCTGATTTTCGAACTAAGAAGCTGAAAAAAAGGGGCTGTAATTTTCGGGTTTTTGGAGGAGCTAAAGAAGAGTTATATTTGGTGTTGCATCCTAACAAGCAAGGTGTTTGAAGGGCTTGTGGGTATCACTACTTGAGGCCTCCTCCTTTGAAGGCTAGACACATTCAAGAACATCATCATCTACCTCTTTTCATCCACAACTTTTGCACAAGAAAGGTTGTTTTCTATTAACACCCTATGGTTGGTTTTGTATTGTTTGATAGCATATTATTTCACATACATTTGATCCTAATTCTTGGGTTTTGTTTGTAGTTTAATATGGCAAAATATTTCAGATTATAAACCATATATTAAACTCATTTTTCCGCTGCGTTTTCATAGTTTAAATGGTTAAACTAGCTTGTTTTACATGTAACAAAACCCAACAATGGCATCTAGAGCCGGTTATGTGGAATATGTGCTTCAAAAGGTCTTGAAAAATTAATTTTCATGGACTTTTTCAACCCATTAGGGGCTGCTTTGTTGTGGATTTATGAATCCCCTATATTTCAAGGTTTAATCTTGCATGCTTTGGTTTAAACCTTGAAAGATTTACTTCAAATGGTTGATTGTGTTGTTTGGACAACCTTAAAGTTTTAGTTTATGTTGGCTGAAATAAGGGATTCTTTGTTGTTCTTGGATGTTGAATGTGTTTCATATTATGGTGCATAACATTGCCTTGGCCTTATGTGTTTGGTTTTGGTTGATTGTGTTTTGTCATGTTGGTTTGTTTCTTGAAAGGGTTGTAATTTGTGTTTTGTATCTTGGGTTGTAATTTATTTATTCATTTGGTTATGTAATATATAGATTAGGTGCATTTCTTTTATTAGAAAATTTTTATTAGGATATGAGTTTTGTAAAATAAGATGCACAAGATGAAGACTCAAAGAAGGACACAAAAGACATGGACACTTGAAGTATTTGGATGTAGATTCAAGTGGGAGTTCATGGACACATTTTGATGTGTCATCTTCACCCTTAGGAAAGACCTTATGACAACACTTGTGATGGCAAACAAGTGTGGTCAACTTAGTGGCTATGGTTATGCACCCATGTTTGTATGTTTATGCTTGTTTGGATGTTTGTTGTTTGATTATTTGGTTGTCATTTGGTTATGCATTACAAACCCATTAACAAACTTAACAAGCTGAAATTTTGATGGTTCTTTATCATTAAGTGGTTAATAAAAGGTTATTAAAAGGATTAATGGTTTAAATAAAAGAGGTTTTATTAAAAAAATGAACCATAGGGTACCTTGTATTTGAAAGCATGCAAATATAAGGTACATAGAGTTTTCTAAACTAAGATTATGAAAACTCAAATTTCTTTAATAAACAAGTTTAACACCGTCCTTTTGCACAACACTTGAGTCATTTGGAAACTCTTAATGGGATAAAGGTCACCTAACCATTTTGGGGGAACTTGTGACTTGAGGTGGGAATACCATATTTGTGGGATAAAGGTCACCTAACCACTTATGTTGGAAAACTCACATGTGTGTGCAAGTAGGGTAACTTGATTTGCAAACCATGTTAAATGGATCACCTACAATATGGTTTACAAAGGTGTTGATGGGATAAACATGCCGACTATACATATGATGTTTTAAAGTCGATCCCATACCCTAGAAGTTGCAAAGGGTTGCAATTGTCAAATCGTTGACTACCTTGTTAATTTAAATAATGGGATAAAGGTCACCTAACCACTATTTAAATGTAACGTTGGATTCTAGAATTTTTAAATTATGTAAGACACTTAAAAGGGGTTCTAATTGTTGGATCCTGTGTGCCCAAGACACTTAGAATATTGATGTGGTTAGTACGTTATGATCCAAGTCAGGTTATACCCAATAACGAGCTTAGAAAACACCTACTAATATTTAATTGATGATATGATCATGCAATTAAATATTAACACCAATTTAGAAAATGGGTTTTTCTAAATAAGTTGCATATGAGATGGAACAATTTATTAGGATATCTTGTTCAATGAGTTATTTGTAATGTTATTTAAATAAGTTAGATAACGTTACAAATTAATAATGGGAGTAATTAGATTATACAATTAAATGGGTTAGTTGTATATATATCTAGTTAAAAGACTTGTTAACATATTTTATGTGTTATAATTTTAAGAGGGAAACCTCTTAAAATTTAAACTTCGGCCGCCCCTTTGCTGGTTCCCCATTGGACCTTTATGTCCTTGGAACACACAAGTCTTTTAATCATCCATCACTCCTCATTCTCACAATCAACACACATGCAACAAGACCGAAAACTCTCTCCATCTCTCTCTTAATCCACGGCTTGGACAGCAGGTTTTGAGGCTTTTGGTTTTGATTTTTGGTAAACTCTCCCTAGCAAGAGTGGTGTGTTCTTCACAAGCTTCGGGTATACAAGCTTGAGGACTTCTAGCTTGGAGTCTTGGCCGTGATTTCTAGCATCCAAATCCTCTAATCTTTGTGTTTTTCTGCTGAAAAGGTATTCTGGCAGCACCTATTGTGGCTGCCATATTATGCTTGTTCTTTTTGCTCTCATAGCTTGTCTATTCACATAAATGATCCTTTTTGATTTGGGTTTGTTTTCATCTTAAAACATAACTAAGAACATGAAATTTTCAGCTTTAAAAATCGGTTTTAAAAGCTACATATCCGCTGCATTTTCTGAAAGTTTAAATGGTTAAACATGGATTTTGTGTTCTAGCAAACCCTTCAATGGCATCAAGAGCCGGTTATGTGGATGACTTGCTTGTTTTGTCCTTTAAAATAGGTTTTAAAGGATGATAATGATCTAAATATAAGCTGATTTGGGGCTGCTATGTTTCTGTTTTGTTGAATCCCCAACTTTCAAGATTATATTATACATGCTTAAGATTAAATCTTGAAAGATATATATATGTTGATATGTTGTGTTGTTTGGACAACATCTAAACCCGAATTTTTCAGTTTATGTTGGCTGAAAATTCGTTGGTTTTAAGAGGATTCATAGTTATATTTTGGATGATATGATAGATGCTTGTTTTAGTGCATAACCTAGCCATTGACCTTGTGATTGTTTGGATGTTTGTGATGGTAGTATTCATTCATTCAATTGGGTTGTATTATTTGTTGTTTGTGCTTTGTTTCAAATGTAATTTATTTATTATTGGGCTTTAAAATAGATTAGGTGTATTTTCATTTTACTAGATATCTTGTATTAGGACTTTATATCTTGTAATATGAAGACATACACATTGGAAGCACAAAGGAAGGTCATGAAAGAAACATGGAGCATTTAATGATTTTGAAGATTAAAATAGGTTTTAATCAAAGAACCATAGGGTACCTTGTATTTGAAAGCATGCAAATACAAGTACATAGAGTTTTCTAAACTAGAATTTGAAACCTCTAAACTTTTTTTACAAACAAGATCGACACCGTCCTTTTACACAACACTTGAGTCACTTGGAAACTCTTAGTGGGATAAAGGTCACCTAACCATTTTGAGGGAACTTGTGACTTGAGGTGAGAATGCCTTATTTGTGGGATAAAGGTCACCTAACCACTTGTTTTGGCAAACTCACACGTGGGTGTAAGTAGGGTGTCTTGATTTGCAAATCATGTCAAATGGATCACCTACGATGTGGTTTCCAAATGGTGTTGATGGGATTAACATGCCGAATTTACATATGATGTTTCAAGTCGATCCCATATTTCTAGAAGTTGCAAATGGTTGCAATCGTCAAACGTTGACCACCTTATTAATTTAAAAGATCACCTAACCACAATTTAAATGTAATGTTGGGTTCTAGATTTTAATATGAAAAGACCTTAAAAGGCATTTATTATTAAATTACAATATCGAAAATACTAAAATAAAACTTTGTTAAATTTTGTAGATGGCCTCAAATAATGATAATTCCGATAACTCATCCGCGTCCAACCAATCTACGAGCGATCCTCCAAAAGGAACGTCTAAATCATAACAACTTCATCGATTGGTATCGAAACTGAGAATCGTTCTCAAGCAAGAGAGAAGATCGTATGTTTTAGACGACCCTATCCCCGATCAACCTAGCGAGGATGATGAGGAGGCCTTCAATGATTGGTTGAAGTACACTGAGGACTCCGTCCAAGTGTTGTCTCATGCTAGCGAGCATGACTCCGGATCTCCAAAAGGAGTATGAAACATCACGGAGCTTATGACATGATAACCAGCTGAAGGAAACGTTCCAACAGCAAGCAAGGGTTGAGCGCTTCGAAACGGTTCGAGCACTCCATGCATGTCGTATGGACGACAACCAATCTGTTTCATCTTATGTTCTTAAGATGAAAGTCATATTGACCGCCTCGAGAGGCTTAATTGTCCCGTCTCGAAGGAATTGGCCACGGATTTGATCCTTAATGGCCTTACCAAGAAGTTCGAGACGTTTGTGTTGAACTACAACATGAATGCTTGGGACAAGAGCATTGGTGAGCTTCACTCGATGCTTAAAAACGGCCGAGGCGGCCATGGGTAAAAGGGTTTACCCGTTCTCACCATCAATGAAGGTGGGAACAATAAAAGGCCTCGTCGCACACCCAAGGCAAAGGTTGCTAAGGGTAAGGGACCCGCTTGGGGAAAGGGAAAGGGGTGGTAAGGGTACCACCCAAACCACAAGAGAAAAAGCAAAAGGTTGCTACTAACGATCCATGCTTCAAGTGTGGGGAGATTGGACATTGGGCAAGGAATTGTCCTGTCCATCTCAAGAGTTGAAAGCAAAGAGGGATGCCGGGCAGACCTCAGGTACAATATACATGATCCATATTGATTTAAACATGATATCCTCTAACACATGGGTATTAGATACCGGATGTGGAACTCACATTTGCAATTTGTTGCAGGGGTTCAAAAGAAGTAGTGACTTCAAGAAAGGGGATGTAAGCCTCTACATGGGCAATGGGGCTAAAGTTCAAGTTGAAGCCCGTGGTGACTACATCTTGAAACTTCCAAATGGTTTGGAAGTAATTTTGAACAATGTTTGTATGCTCCTAGTTTGACTAGGAATTATCTCTGTAGCCCTGTTAAAACAATTTGGATATGTATTATCATTTGTTGAAAGAGATATTCATGTTTCTTTTAATGGTATGTTCTATTTTAAAGCTATTCCCATTAATGGTATTTATGAATTGGTTCATGAAAATACTTTAAATAGCTCATTGTACCAAACTAACACCAAGAAACTCAAGTTGGACTTGGGTGATACCTATCTTTGGCATTGTCGTCTTGGCCATATAAACAAGAAACGTTTACAAACACTTCAAAAGAATGGTCTTTTAAAAACAAATGAATGTGATTCATTTGATGTTTGTGAATCTTGTTTACAAGGAAAGATGACTAAGGCACCCTTTAGTGGAACTAACAAAAGGGCAAAAGATTTATTAGGAATCATACATTCGGATGTATGTGGTCCTTTTAAGCCAATGACTAGGATGGATGAATGAAAGATACTCATTACCTTACCGACGATTATAGTCGCTATGGGTATGTGTACTTATTAAGGCACAAAGATGAAGCTTTTGAAAGTTCAAAATCTTCAAGAATGAAGTTTGAAAAAAATCCCTCAAAAGTCAATTAAAGTTCTCCGTAACGATAGGAGGAGGTGAATACCTAATGAGTTTTTCAAGATCATTTAGGAGTGTGGGATTGTCTCACAACTCACTCCACCTGGAACACCACAACATAATGGTGTGTCTGAGAGGAGGAATCGAACCTTATTGGATATGGTCCGATCTATGATGGCTAGAAGCACATTACCTCTATCATTTTGGGGTTTCGCTCTGCTTTCCGCGGCCCGTATTCTAAATATGGCCCCAACCAAAAAGGTGGAAAGGACACCTTTTGAGATATGGCATGGAAGGGTTCCATCCCTATCATACTTAAGGGTCTGGGGTTGTGAGGCTTATGTTAAGACTCCCACCCCAAACAAGTTAGAATCCGATCCACCAAGTGTATCTTTGTTGGATATCCTAGAGATTCTATGGGATATTATTTTTATGATCCATTGGAATAAAAGGAGTTTGTTGCCAAGAAGGCTGAGTTCTTAGAAGCTAAGTTCCTTACGGAAGGAACTAGCAGTAGAACTGTGGATCTTGAAGAGGATCAAGAACCACAAACCGATACACGTTTGGTTGACAATAGCACTCATCGTGAGGTTGTTGAGAATGATCAAGTGGTTGATCAATATACACAGAACGTTCGTAGATCTGGTAGAATTAGTAATCCACCTGAAAGATACGGATTTTCCATGGATGGATGCTATGTGGTAGATTCAGATGAACCAACCACATACCATGATGCAGTGTCCAATTTGGATTGTGACAAATGGCTTGAGGCCATGAACGTTGAGATGCAATCCATGTATGACAATCAAGTTTGGGAACTTGTTGTACCACCTCTTAATTCCAAGGTAGTTGGAAGTAAGTGGGTTTTCAAGAAGAAAACCGATATGCATGGAAACTTGGATACTTATAAAGCTAGACTTGTAGCAAAGGGTTTCACTCAAACTCAAGGGGTTGATTATGATGAAACCTTCTCACCTGTTGCGATGCTAAAGTCTATAAGGATATTGTTTGCCATAGCTGCTCATTATGATTATGAGATTTGGCAAATGGATGTCAAAACCGCTTTCCTAAATGGATATCTTGAGGAAGATGTTTATATGGTTCAGCCTGAAGGTTTTGTCGATCCAAAACATCCTAATAAAGTATGCAAGTTAAAGAAATCAATCTATGGATTGAAACAAGCATCGAGAAGCTGGAATCACCGTTTTGATGAGGAGGTAAAAAATTTGGCTTCATCAAAAACGCTGATGAGGCTTGTGTGTATAAGAAGGCTAGTGGGAGCACAATAACTTTCCTAGTATTGTATGTTGATGACATACTACTATTTGGAAATGACATTCCAACCTTGGAAGGTGTAAAAACCTGGCTTGGAAGTTGTTTTTCCATCAAGGATCTTGGTGAAGCCGCCTATATTCTAGGAATAAAGATCTATAGGGATAGATCAAGGCGGTTGATTGGTTTGAATCAAAGTGCATACATTGATAAGATCTTGAAAAGGTTCAAGATGGAGAACTCTAAGAAAGGTACCGTACCTATTCAAAGAGGAACGATATTGAGTACGACTCAATGTCCAAGCTCAAAGGATGAGCAAGATAAAATGAAGGCAATCCCATATGCATCTGCTATTGGATCCATCATGTATGCAATGATATGCACTCGACCGGACGTGTCATGCGCTTTGAGCATGACAAGCCATTACCAGCAAAATCCTGGAAACAGTCATTGGATGGCTGTTAAGAACATACTTAAGTACCTAAGGAGGACAAGAGATATGTTCCTGATCTATGGATCTGGTAACGAGGAGCTCGTTGTAAAAGGTTACACGGATGCGAGTTTCCAAACCGATCGTGACGATTCACGGTCACAATCGGGATACATTTTCATTCTGAATGGAGGAGCTGTCTCTTAGAAGAGCTCCAAGCAGGATGTGGTGGCTCTATCAACTACAGAATCAGAATACGTCACCGCCTCATTGGCAGCTCAAGAAGCTGCATGGTTGAAGAAATTCATTGCCGATCTAGGGGTTGTCCCTTCCATTCAGGAACCCCTAGAGATCTTTTGTGACAACGAGGGTGCGATTGCTCAAATCAAGGAACCTCGTGCTCATCAAAAGACTAGGCACATTGAGTGGAGATTCAACTACATACGAGATGAAGTTGAAAAGGGAAAGATATGTATTCGCAAAGTTCACACGGATCAAAACATTGCGGATCCTCTCACGAAGCTCCTTGAAAAGGCAAAGCATGAATGTCATACTTGTGCCATGGGACTTCGATATTCTAGTGATTGGATTTGATCTGTACATTTTGTATTTGGATATGTGGAACTCTTTATTATTTGAATAAAATTATTTGGTTATAATGTTTCAATTAATGTTCCAAATTAGCATGTTTTATCCATGAGTAAAATGTTTACTCTAAAATGTCCGTAGTCGCTCATACTTGTGGGAACAAGTGTGAAAGTAAGATTATTATGAACTTGGATTGGTTGATATTCATAAGGATGAATATAGAGCAATGGGTTGCTACCAAGGTTCATAGATATTTGTGGAATACAAATATTGGACTAACCCGCACATCAAATTTTACTACATAGAATCTTATCGATTGATCATAAGTAAGTTTGAGTAAAAGGCGAATATCATTTGGTATCCTCAGACCTGAGATACATATTGGGTTTTGATATTCACCAAGTTTTATACCTTGAGCGTATTCTTCACTGTCCTGAAATAGTGGACAGTACATAAGGGTATGTTCAGGTATAATACGAGGTGTTTGTGAGAAACGTATGTAGTCAAGATGGAATTTGTTCCTCTTATTCGTTGAGAGTTAGATGTCTAAGGCCTGATTAAGTTAAATCAACAAGGAATGATCATTCTGTGTCCTTGGATTTAACATGACATCTGTAACAAAAGGATAGATGATTGATTCACCTAAATCATTTCAAGTAGGGTACTTGAAAGGGATGATGTTATTGAATGGCTATAAGTCATGCGTATTAAGGGTAGTAAACCGTTGTTAGGCGGTATTTACTGCTTGCATCAATCTTCTATGAATCTTGGGCAAGTGGGAGATTGTTGGATCCTGTGTGCCCAAGACACTTAGAATATTGATGTGGTTAGTACGTTATGATCCAAGTCGGGTTATACCCAATAACGAGCTTAGAAAACACCTACTAATATTTAATTGATGATATGATCATGCAATTAAATATTAACACCAATTTAGAAAATGGGTTTTTCTAAATAAGTTGCATATGAGATGGAACAATTTATTAGGATATCTTGTTCAATGAGTTATTTGTAATGTTATTTAAATAAGTTAGATAACGTTACAAATTAATAATGGGAGTAATTAGATTATACAATTAAATGGGTTAGTTGTATATATATCTAGTTAAAAGACTTGTTAACATATTTTATGTGTTATAATTTTAAGAGGGAAACCTCTTAAAATTTAAGCTTTGGCCGCCCCTTTGCTGGTTCCCCATTGGACCTTTATGTCCTTGGAACACACAAGTCTTTTAATCATCCATCACTCCTCATTCTCACAATCAACACACATGCAACAAGACCAAAAACTCTCTCCATCTCTCTCTTAATCCACGGCTTGGACAGCAGGTTTTGAGGCTTTTGGTTTTGATTTTTGGTAAACTCTCCCTAGCAAGAGTGGTGTGTTCTTCACAAGCTTCGGGTATACAAGCTTGAGGACTTCTAGCTTGGAGTCTTGGCCGTGATTTCTAGCATCCAAATCCTCTAATCTTTGTGTTTTTCTGCTGAAAAGGTATTCTGGCAGCACCTATTGTGGCTGCCATATTATGCTTGTTTTTTTTGCTCTCATAGCTTGTCTATTCACATAAATGATCCTTTTTGATTTGAGTTTGTTTTCATCTTAAAACATAACTAAGAACATGAAATTTTCAGCTTTAAAAATCGGTTTTAAAAGCTACATATCCGCTGCGTTTTCTGAAAGTTTAAATGGTTAAACATGGATTTTGTGTTCTAGCAAACCCTTCAATATGAAAACTCAAATTTCTTTAATAAACAAGTTTAACACCGTCCTTTTGCACAACACTTGAGTCATTTGGAAACTCTTAATGGGATAAAGGTCACCTAATCATTTTGGGGGAACTTGTGACTTGAGGTGGGAATACCATATTTGTGGGATAAAGGTCACCTAACCACTTATGTTGGAAAACTCACATGTGTGTGCAAGTAGGGTAACTTGATTTGCAAACCATGTTAAATGGATCACCTACAATATGGTTTACAAAGGTGTTGATGGGATAAACATGCCGACTATACATATGATGTTTTAAAGTCGATCCCATACCCTAGAAGTTGCAAAGGGTTGCAATTGTCAAATCGTTGACTACCTTGTTAATTTAAATAATGGGATAAAGGTCACCTAACCACTATTTAAATGTAACGTTGGATTCTAGAATTTTAAAATTATGTAAGACACTTAAAAGGGGTTCTAATTATTAAAATGAACAATATCAAAATTACTAAAATTAAACTTTATTATATTTTGTAGATGGCCACCAACAATAATGATAACAATGAAATCCCGTCCGCTCACTCACTATCACTAAGAACCATTCTCCAAAAGGAGAGTCTAAACCATAATAACTTTATTGATTGGTTTCGAAACTTGAGAATTGTTCTCAAGCAAGAGAAACGATCATACATTTTAGACGATCCGATTCCCGATCAACCTAGTGAGGATGATGAGGAGGCCTTTATGAATTGGGTGAAATACACTGAGGACTCGGTCCAAGTGCCTTGCCTCATGTTGGCAAGTATGACTCCAGATCTCCAAAAGGAGTATGAACATCATGGAGCATACGACATGATAACCCAGTAGAAGGAAACGTTCCAACAACAAGCACGGGTTGAGCGCTTCGAAACGGTTCGAGCACTCCATGCGTGTCGTATGGACGACACCCAATCTGTTTCATCTTATGTACTTAAGATGAAAAGCCACATCGATCGCCTCGAAAGGCTGAATCGTCCCGTCTCGAAAGAGTTGGCTACGGATTTGATCCTCAACTCTTTGTCAAAAAGGTTTGACAACTTTTTCATGAACTATAACATGAACGGATGGGACAAGAACATAAGTGAGCTTCACTCTATGCTCAAAACTGCCGAGGCGGCCATGGGTAAAAAGGTTTTACCCGTTCTCACCATTAATGAAGGTGGGAACAAGAAGAGGCCTCACCCCGCACCCAAGGCAAGTATTGCCAAGGGTAAATGGCACATTAGGGGAAAGGGAAAGGGAGTGGTAAGAGCGCCACCACCAAAACCAGCGGAGAAGAAGCAAAAGGTTGCTTCAAATGACCCATGCTTTAAGTGTGGGGAGATTGGACATTGGGCAAGAAATTGCCCAGTCCATCTCAAAGAGTTGCAAGCAAAGAGGGATGCCGGGCAAACCTCAGGGACAATTTTCATGATCCATATTGATCTAAATTTAATATCCTCTAACACATGGGTATTGGATACCAGATGTTGAACTCATATTTGCAACTTATTGCAGGGGTTCAAAAGAAGTAAGGACTTCAAGAAAGGGGATGTAAGCCTCTACATGGGGAATGGGGCAAATGTTCAAGTTGAAGGCCGAGGGGACTACATCTTGAAGCTTCCAAATGGTTTGGAAGCAATTTTGAACAATATTTTGTATGCTCCTAGTTTGACTAGGAACATTATTTCTGTTGCCCAATTAAGATAATATGGTTATGTTTTGTCATTTATTGAGAATGAAATTCATGTTTCTTTAAATGGCACATTTTACTTTAAAGCTATTCCTGTTAATGGTATTTATGAGTTGGTTTAGCTCATTGTACCAAACCACAACTAAGAAACTCAAATTGGATTTGAGTGATACCTATCTTTGGCATTGCCGTCTTGGTCATATAAACAAGAAGCGCATACAAACACTTCAAAAGAACAGTCTTTTAAAAGCAAATGAATATGATTCATTCGATGTATGTGAATCTTGTTTACAAGGTAAAATGACTAAGGCACGTTTTAGTGGCAAATCTGAAAAAGCAAAAGATTTATTAGGCATCATACATTTGGATGTATGTGGTCCTTTTAAACCAATGACTAGGTACCATGAAAGATACTTCATTACCTTTACCGATGACTATAGTCGATACGGTTATGTGTACTTGTTAAGACACAAAGATGAAGCTTTTGAAATGTTCAAAATCTTCCAAAATGAAGTAGAAAATCAACTCAACAAGAAAATAAAAATTCTTCGCACCGATAGAGGAGGTGAATACCTAAGTGAGGCTTTCATAGATCATCTTAGAAGTTGTGGTATTGTCTCACAACTATCTCCACCTGGAACGCCACAACATAATGGCGTGTCCGAGAGGAGAAATCGAACTCTATTAGATATGGTTCGATCTATGATGGCTAGAAGCTCATTGCCTCTATCATTTTGGGGTTTCTCTTTGCTTTCTGTGGCCCGTATTTTGAATATGGCCCCATCAAGAAAGTCGAAACGAAACCTTGTGAAATATGGCATGGAAGGGTTCCATCACTATCATATTTAAAGGTATGGGGTTGTGAGGCTTATGTTAAGACTCCCACCTCAAACAAGCTAGAAAGGCGTTTCACTAAGTGTATCTTCATTGGATATCCTAGAGATTCTATGGGATATTATTTCTATGATCCATTGGAATAAAAGGAGTTTGTTGCCAAGAAGGCTGAGTTCTTAGAAGCTAAGTTCCTTACGGAAGGAACTAGCAGTAGAACTGTGGATCTTGAAGAGGATCAAGAACCACAAACCGATACACGTTTGGTTGACAATAGCACTCATCGTGAGGTTGTTGAGAATGATCAAGTGGTTGATCAATATACACAGAACGTTCGTAGATCTGGTAGAATTAGTAATCCACCTGAAAGATATGGATTTTTCGTAGATGGATGCTATGTGGTAGATTCCGATGAACCAACCACCTACCATGATGCAATGTCCAATTTGGATTGTGACAAATGGCTTGAAGCCATGAACATTGAGATGCAATCCATGTATGACAACCAAGTGTGGGACTTCATTGAACCACCTCTTAACTCCAAGATAGTTGGAAGTAAGTGGGTTTTCAAGAAGAAAACCGATATGCATGGAAACTTGGATACTTATAAGCTAGACTTATAGCAAAAGTTTTTACTCAAACTCAAGGGGTTGATTATGATGAGACCTTCTCACCAGTTGCAATGCTAAAGTCTATTAGGATATTATTTGCCACAGCTGCTCATTATGATTATGAGATTTGGCAAATGGATGTCAAAACCGCTTTTCTAAATGGATATCTTGAGGAAGATGTCTATATGGTTCAGCTTGAAGGTTTTGTCAACTCAAAACATCCTAACAAAGTATGCAAGTTAAAGAAATCAATCTATGGATTGAAGCAAGCATCAAGAAGTTGGAATCACCATTTTGATGAAGAGATAACCAAATTTGGGTTCATCAAAAACGTTGATGAAGCATGTGTATATAAGAAGACTAGTGGGAGCATCACCATTTTCTTAGTATTGTATGTTGATGACATCCTACTATTTGGAAATGACATTCCAACCATGGAAGGTGTAAAAGCCTGGCTTGGAAGCTGTTTCTCCATTTAGGATCTTGGTGAAGCCGCGTATATTTTAGGAATAAAGATCTATAGGGATAGATCAAGGCGGTTGATAGGTTTGAATCAAAGTGCATACATTGATAAGATCTTGAAAAGGTTCAATATGGAAAACTGTAAGAAAGGTACCGTACCTATTCAAAGAGGTACGATATTGAGTAAGACTCAATGTCCAAGCTCAAAGGATGAGCAAGACAAAATGAAAGGAATCCCGTATGCGTCTGCTATAGGATCCATCATGTATGCAATGATATGCACTAGACCGGACGTGTCATGCGCTTTGAGCATGACAAGCTGATACCAACAAAATCCTGGAAGCAGTCATTGGATGGCTGTTAAGAACATACTTAAGTACCTAAGGAGGACCAAAGATATGTTCCTAATCTATGAATCTGGTGAGGAGGAACTCGTAGTAAAGGGTTACACGGATGCGAGTTTCCAAACTGATCGGGATGATTCACGATCACAATCGGGGTACATTTTCATCTTGAATGGAGTAGCAATCTCTTGGAAGAGCTGTAAGCAAGATGTAGTGGCATTATCAACTACAGAGTCAGAATACATTGCCACTTCATTAGCAGCTCAGGAAGCTGCGTGGTTAAAGAAGTTCATTGCCGATCTAGGGGTGGTCCCTTCCATTCAGGACCCCCTAGAAATTCTTTGTGATAACGAGGGTGCGATTGCTCAAATCAAGGAACCCCGTGCACATCAAAAGACTAGGCACATTGAACGAAGATTCAACTACATAAGGTATGAAGTTGAAAAGGGGAAGATATGTATTCACAATGTTCACACGGATCAAAACATTGCGGATCCACTTACAAAGCTTCTTGAAAAGGCGAAGCATGAAAGTCATGCTTGTGCCATGGGGCTTCAATATTCTAGTGACTGGATTTGACCTTTAATTTCTGTAATGAGATATTTTAACCCTTTATTACTTGAATAAATTATTCGGTTATAATAGTTCAACTAATATTCCTATTTTGCATGTTTAAAATCCATGAGTAAATTATTTACTCAAAATGTCCGTAGTTGTTCATGCTTGTGGGAACGAGTATGAAGGTAATGCTATTATGAACTTGGATTGGTAGATATTCATATGGATGAATATTGAGCAAAAGGTTGCTGCCAAAGTTCATAGATATTTGTGGGATGCAAATATTGGACTGACCTGCACCTCAAAAATTACTACATGGAATCTTCCTGATTGATCATAAGTAATTTTGAGTAAAGGCGAACATCATTTGGTATCCTCTGACCTGAGATACATATTGGGTCTTGATATTTACCGAATATTATACTTTGACTTAGCTCTTCGCTGTTCTGAAACATGGCAGTACATAAGTCTGAGTTCAGGTATGATATAAGGTAATTGTGAGAGACGTATGTTGTCAAGATGGGATTTGTCCCTGTTATTCGTTAAGAGTATGATGTCTAAGGCTTGATAAAGTTAAATCAATGGAGAATGATCACTCTTTGTCTCTAGGATTTAACATGACATCTGTGACAAAAGGATAAATGATTGATTCACCTAAATCATTTTAAGTATGGTACTTGAAGGAGATGATGTTATTGAATGGCACTTAGTCATACATATTAAGGGTAGTAAACCGTTGTTAGGCGGTATTTACTGCTTGCATCAATCTTCTATGAATCTTGTGCAAGTGGGAGATTGTTGGACCTTATATGCCGAAGACACATACAAGATTGATGTGGTTAGTACGTTATGATCCAAGTCGGGTCATACCCAATAACAAGCTATACAAACACCAATAAATGTTTGTTTTTTGATGAGATCATACAAATAAACATTGACACCAATTTAGAAAATGGGTTTTCTAAAACATTGCTTTGTAATAGAACAACATTATATGGATAGTTTGTTCATGAGATTTTATTTGTTTTATTATTTAAGTTGGTTAAATAATAACAAATAAAAGTGTGTTAATGATATAAAATTGAAATAGGTTTTAATTTTATAAATTAAGGGTGAAAGAGTACAAATTATAAAAGTTTCAAAATGGGGGAAAGCCCCTTTTGGAACAAATTTTTGGCAGCCCAAAGGTGGGGGTCTTCAAGAGTCTTTTAGTCTTGGTTCTTTCAAGATTTTGGACACTCTTGCACTCTTCCATCTCTCCTCTCTCAAAGGCACACTTTCTCTTACACACATAAGCAATAGAACCTCCAAAACAAGGCTGATTTTCGGACTAAGAAGATGAAAAAAAGGGGCTGTAATTTTTGGGTTTTTGGAGGAGCTAAAGAAGAGTTATATTTGGTGTTGCATCCTAACAAGCAAGGTGTTTGAAGGGCTTGTGGGTATCACTACTTGAGGCCTCCTCCTTTGAAGGCTAGACACATTCAAGAACATCATCATCTACCTCTTTTCATCCATAACTTTTGCACAAGAAAGGTTGTTTTCTATTAACACCCTATGGTTGGTTTTGTGTTGTTTGATAGCATATTATTTCACATACATTTGATCCTAATTCTTGGATTTTGTTTGTAGTTTAATATGACAAAATATTTCAGATTATAAACCATATATTAAACCCATTTTTCCGCTGCGTTTTCATAATTTAAATGGTTAAACTAGCTTGTTTTACATGTGACAAAACCCAACAGTATGTACATCACCAAGTGCATCAAGTCAACAAGTCAAACACTAAAGTGATGTCATAAAGTCAACAACTACGGACGACTTTTACTTAGTCAGAGAATGTCACATCATGACATTCTCTAAGTAACTTTCTTACCACGATCAGAAAGTTATTGTTACCCTAACAGTAAATCCCTGAGCCTATAAATACAAGGCATAGGCTCACACTTCTCGCATCCATCATTACATCAATCAAACAAAAACCCTAATTGCTAGTGATCATAACCCTAGTATCAAACCCTAGCAGCATAATATTTACACCAAATCATCAATAGAATCATAGAACTCAAAAAACAACAATAGTCATTTGTTTCATTTGAAATTTTTAAATATTTTTAATGGAATACTTTTGAATGAATCGTAATTGCTCATTTATTATCTATCATTTGTTCTGTTCTTCATTTATCAATATATTGTTGTTTCATCATCAATCATTTGAACGAGTAGTGATAATTCCGGGATCACTATTCTATCTAATCTAACCTGATAATTCATAATTGTGATCCTTGGATTCATAGGTGGTATTAGAGCCAAGTGCTCATTGATCTAGATCAATTGATCTATCTGTATTAGATTTGTTCGATTGATTGATTATATCATTAGATATTAGATTCCTGATTAGATCTATTGATTTTGAGTAAAATTGCTTTAAAGGTGTTCATAACGACTTGAGAGTTCATAACTCAGATTCAAGGGTGTTATTGAATTATCTAATCAACATACAATTCGAGTTAAGCTAATCGACAGCTAGCGAATGAATTCTACTTAAACAATTTGGTGTAATTCATATTAAAATCAACAAACCTTGATTTATCGTTCGACAAGTACTATTCCATTGCTCAGATAACATCAATATACATCAACATCGATTTGATTCGTATATTTGAGTTATAGATAGATAATCAAAGATTGTTCAAACATCCTTGATTTGACTTTTGTTTAAGAAATAATTAAGAGGATTGACTATTTTTTACTGTAACGGCTTAATTAAACAATAATTAAGAGTTTGTCATTAATTAGTTCATTTACAAAGGAAATCTATTTTAGTTTATTATTAACACATTAACTAAAATGAGTAATTCACTTGGTGGATCATAATACCAATCCCCAAAGTTGGAAAACAAAGTGGATTTCAAATCCTGAAATTCAGGCTCAGGAATCATGTGAATTATACTGATTCTGATTTATGGGTATCAATTACTAAAGGTCCTTATAATCCTCTAACTCTTGGACCTGATTACAAGGAAAATAATCAACCATAGCTACAAAGGATCTATCACCTGAGGATGCCAAGAAGGTCAAAATTGATATTAGAGCATACAGCATGCTCCATATGGCTTTACCTGAAGACCTATTGCTCACGTGTGAAAATTACAAAACAGTAAACTCCTTGTGGAAAATACTTCACACTCTCTGTGAAGGGAGTGATGAAATCAAAAGCATAAGGAAGGATGCTCTTCGCTCACAATATGAAACATTTTATCATATTGAGGGTGAATCTGTTCCTCAACAACTCCACAAATTTATGCAATTGGTGAGTGAGATGAACATCTTAGAATTAAATACACCAATAAGGAGTTAAACAAGAAGATGCTCCACACTTTACCTGAAAGTTGGACTCAAACAGTATCCATGTTCAAGAATACCCTTGATCTTAAAACCATCGGGTTAGATACATTGGTAGCTAAAGTTAAAGCACGTGAACTGGATGAGAAATCTAGAAAAAAGTGTGTAGAAGCACACATTGCTCCATATCAGTTCAAAGAAACTAAAAGTGTTGGTAGTGCTTTTATTTCCAATCATGAGGATGGAAACTCTTGTGATTTGATGAAGAAGAAGTTGGTTTTTATGTTGCAAGACCATCTAGATCAAACACTCAAAGCAATTCATTAAAGAAGGAAAGAGGAAGACATAATGAATAGAAAACCTCATCTACCTCATCAGTGAACTCATCCTCATCCAATAACAACAATCAAACAGAGCCAATCACTGTTGTTCTGGACTCAGAAGAACAGAAATCTGCCTTTGCAGCATTCAGTTCAAGCTTTCAAGCTTATCTGGGTAGCACTCTAACACCTGCACACTTTTGTCAACAAGATCTTGAAGAACATCATCCTGATGAAGTAGAAGAGATGGATCTTCAATTGTAAATGGCCATGACTGCATATAGAGCCAAAATGTATTTAAGAAGAAACAAAAACTTGGCAGCAGCAAGAAGAACAACAAAGATAGGGGTTGATAAGTCCAAGGTGATATGCTACAAATGCAACTTGTATGGGCATTTTTCAAGGGAATGCAATCAAAAGTCAACTCCTGATATGAGACCAACTCAACAACATCAGTCTCAATAACATCAATCTCATCAACAATTAACAATTCAAAGAACTTTCAAACAACATTAACTTACAAACTCATCCCCACCAGCCACAAGCTCATTAGTAGGAACAAGCAAAACAAAGAAAACTGGGTTAATAATTCTGCAAGATGGAACATGTGACTGGAGCATGTATGAGAAGGAGCTGTTGGAAGAAAATCAAGCTTTAATGGCCAACATAGAGAACAAGGTCCCACCTATGGCTAGAGAGGTAAGGGATAGATTGTGTACATCTGTGTGTGTTGAGGAGGTAGAGAGATATAGAGTCCATGCTCAACAACGTGCTCACAAAGTAAAAGAAACAATGGTTTTAAATGAATCTCATGTAAGAGAGCATAAACTATATCAGATCAAAATTACCTCTTTGCAAAAAGATTTAGATAAACTTGTTTCTGAAAATTAAAATCTCAAAGCATAAGTTGAGCATCTAACCACCTCTTTAATAAAATCCATGTCTGATCATGCATCAACTGAAGTAAAACTTCAGAAGTTTCTATTATCATCTCAGCAATATGAGAAATTGTTAAATTCTCATATTGAATCAAAGAACAGGTATGGGTTGGGATTTAATGCTATTGCATCCCCTTTGAATGATAAATATACAACTTTACCTAATTCTATGACTAACAGCTTATCAAATCAGTTTGTGCCAAGCAACAAAAATGAATTCTGAATCTAATCAATTGGTAAATGGTCATGATACTGAGCTGAGTGAAACTGAGTCTTCTAATTTAGAAGATTGAATACAAAATGACTCAGAATTTGACTATGATGAGTGTTATGATTTGGATGATTCTGATGAACTTGATAAGCAAAATCATGATGTTATGGGTAAGGAAGAGAATGTTTCATTTGAACCCATCATGCCCCAAGTTCTAGAAGAAATCAAGTTGCCTTATCCTCCAAAGCAAAGAAATATGCTAAAGACCATCTACAAGAGGATTGCTCAGCTGAATGAAGGTCTTCATGAACTTAACAAACAGCAAAAATATCAACAAAACCAGTTGTTGTTGAAACTGTGAAACCTATGGAAGAAGTCAAAATCTCTTCTATAGGAAAGGAAAAGACAACATCAGCAGAATTTCTCCGGAAAAAGAAACATCCTGATCATTCAACATCCATAGAAGATCTACGGAAGCAAAACTCTGATGAATCAGTAGAAGATTTACAGAAACAAAATTAGCTATATCAACCATAAAGAAAGTCAAGCAACCGAAGGATGTGAATCATAAACAACAGAAAGCATCTACTGCTAAACCAGATCATTTTGACATCATGTCTAGAAATGACAAAGATTCATCAGCTGCAAAATTTGAAAAAGAGTTAAAAGCACAAAAGAAGTCAAAGAAAAAGAAAGTTGTTGAATCTGAAAATGAATCAAAGAAGAAATATTGCAAGTGGTGTGATATGCATAATCAAAACACTAATGAATGCTACTTCAGCAGCTATTGCTCCATTTGCAATATGAACAATCATATGACTGCTCATTATTATTTTAACAAACATTGTGCAATTTGTGACAAAAATAATTATTGCACTAAGGAATGTTATTTTAACAAAAAGAACAAGACTAAGAACACAAAGATTCAACAAACTAAGAAGGCTGAATCAGATTCACACGTAAGTGAATGTCAATAAGATTCAAAACCCAAAAAGAAGCAGCAAAAGAAAATGGTGACCAAAGTTAAGAGACAATCAGCTGCTGATGATAAACGTCTGAAGAATAAGGAACAACAACATCATCAACTGAAAACACCTCACAAGAAGGTAGAGTTGAAAGAAAAGATAAGCAATACTGATGAAACATTCTATGATCATTTTGAGAAGGGTATTTATATACCTCACTCAAAATCAAAGAATGGTGAAACTTTCTTCAATAAAGCTTCATCATCAAACACAAAGCAGAATATACACAAGAAGAAGATGAAAGAAGAAGTGATTGTGAAACAAGAACAAAGTGTTTCCAGCCCATCTTCAACAGAATCATCCTCACCTCAAACAAAACACAATAAACCGATTGAGTCTAAAACAAACACTGAAACATTAAGACTCATTCATGAGGGAGTAATAATTTTAGACACTTGTGGTAAGCCCAAGATCATTAAGGCTTGGTTCCATATTCTAATTGATTTTTATGTGTGCAGAAACAAACATGGAGGACTGACAACAAGTGGTATGTTAACATTGGTTGTTCTAGGCACATGACAGGAAACTGTTCTCTACTCAATGGCTTCTAACATAAAAATGCTTCATATGTGGCATTTGGTGGGGATAAGAAGGGAGGTAAAATTGTTGGTGAAGGAATGGTAACAAATGGTGTACTCAAGTTTGAGTAAATTATTGTGAAAATTACAATAAAACTTACTGAGTGTTTCTCAAATCTGTGATCAAAATTATACCACTTTATTTGATCACACTAACTGTTACATTCTTAAGCCAGGTTTTTCCATTCCAGAATATTGGATCCTTCTTAAAGCATCATGAGAAGAAAACATATATGTTTTGGATATGAACAACACCTCTATCACAAGCAATGAAACATGCCTGCTTTCAAAGTCTTCAGAAGAAGAATCTCAACTGTGGCATAGAAGGATGGTTCATTCAAACATGAACAAACAGGTGAAAAATGACTTAGTCATTGGGTTACCAAATAAAGAAGTTTATTTTTCTAATCATTGTTCATCATGCTATAAAGGAAAACGACATAGAGTGTCTCATAAATCCAAAACAATCAACACTAATAAAACACCACTCATAATGCTTCATATGGATCTTTTTGGTCCAACCAATGTGATGAGCATTGGTAAAAGGCAATATTGTTTGGTGATTGTTGATGATTTCTCAAGATTCACATGGGTATTTTTCTTAAAACAGAAAAGTGAAACATCAGAAACATTAATGGAGTTTATCACTAATATTGAAAATCAACATGACTTAAAAGTCAAAATTTTAAGAAGTGATAATGGAACTGAATTTTTTAATCATGTTTTAGATTCCTTTAGCAGGGATAAAGGCATAGCAAGACAACTCAGTTCCTCAAGAACTCCACAATAAAATGGAGTTGCTGAAAGAAGAAACATCACTCTCATTGAGGCAGCAAGAACAATGCTAGCGGATTCACAATTGCCAATCACCTTTTAGGCAGAAGCAGTGAATAGAGCATGCAATGTTCAAAACAGGATATTTATTGTCAAAGAACACAATAAAACTTCTTATGAGCTCTTTTTTTTAAAAGAAAACCTTTTATAGGATATCTTAGAGCTTTTGGGTGTCATGTATCTGTATTAAACACAAAAGGTCAATTAGGAAATTTTTATGAAAAAAGCTTATGATGGTTTCTTTGTTGGTTACTCATCAACATCTAAATCATATGTAGTTTATATTCCTCAACAAAACATTATGAAGGAATCAGCTAATGTGTCTTTTGATGAATTCTTATTTTCAAAATCTATGAAAGGATCATCTTGGTGGTTTGATATAGATGCACTAACAAACTCATTTAACTCTGGTTATTTAAATGTTGCAGGTTCTACGGATACATGTTATCCTTATGTACCTCCAAGTATGAATGAAGTGTCACTATCAGCAGATCCTCCAAGAGTACAATTTCACACTTCAAGTGTTGCTGATCCTCATCCTTCATCTCATACAAGTTATGACAATACTGATGGGAATGATATTTCAATTTCCAAAGATGTAAACAAAGTATCAGCAGAAGTTAATTCCGTTTCCACAGAAGTTCCTAATGCATTTGGAGAAGTGAACTCTGCATCAGCGGATGTGCCATCTACATCCGTGGATAAACTCTCTTCTGGAGATGCTCTATTACTTTCTAAGGATTACACTACATCAGCAGATAAACATACAACATCCATAGATGTTCCTATAACTCCTATGAAAGTTATCCATACATCTGTTGATACACAACATGAAGATGAATATCATTCAGCTTCATAAGATCAACGTATGAATGATCAAGACTACTTTGTTAACTCTCCATCTTAGCTGGATCCATCTCCATCAACAAATATCACCAACTTGGATTCATCCATTCAACTTGCATCCATTCCAACATCAAGAATTCATAAGAATCATCCACTAGAAAACATCGTTGGTGATCTTCATGAAAGAACCACTAGAAGTCAAGGGGGAGATGCAAACATCTGTCTTTTCTCTTGTTTTCTTTCACAAGTGGTTCCTCCCAACATCACTACATCATTAAAGGACAACAGCTGGATTGAAGCCATGCAAGAAGAGCTTCAACAATTTAGAAAATAAAAAGTTTGGAACTGTTAATCTACCTGAAGGCCAATATCCAATTGGTTCAAGGTGGTTGTTCAAGAACAAACTAGATGATAAAGGTATCATATTAAGAAACAAAGCAAGGCTGATTGCACAAGGTTACACTCAAGAAGAAGGGACAGACTATGATGAAGTTTTTGCACCTGTTGCAAGGATTGAAGCCATAAGAGTCTTCCTAGCCTATGCTTCCCATAAGAAGTTCATAGTTTATCAAATGGATGCAAAATGTGCTTTCTTATATGGTAAAATTGATGAAGAAGTCTATGTTGCTCAACCTCCAGGCTTTGAAGATCCTGATTACCCTCACAAGGTATATAAGCTTGACAAAGCCTTGTATGGTCTTCATCAGACACCAAGAAAGTGATATGAAACATTATCATCCTTTTTGCTCAAGCATGGATACAAAAAAGAAACAATTGATCAGACTCTCTTCCTCAAGCATGATCATCAAGATCTATTGGTTGTCTGTGGATGGCATAATTTTTGGATCAACAAATAAGAGATTATGTGAAAACTTTGAAAGTTTGATGAAAACTAAATTTCAGATGAGTTCCATAGGAGAATTAACATTCTTTCTTTGTTTGAAAGTTCATCAAAAACCAAATGAAATATTCATCTATCAAGAGAAATATATTCATCAAATCTTGAAGAAGTATAACCCTACTGACACTTTTTCAAGCAAAACACCAGCTTCAACAATAGACAAGATTGTACCTGATCCTTCAGGGAAATCAGTTGATCAAAGTTTATATAGATTAATGATAGGATCTTTAATGTACTTAACTGCCAGCAGGCCTGCATAATGTTTGCTCTGTGTGTTTGTGCTATGTACCAATAAGATCCAAAAGAGTCATATTTGAATGCAGTCAAGAGGATTTTCAGATATCTTAAAGGGAAGCTAGCACTTGGGCGTTGGTATCCCAAAGAAGGAGATTTCACCCTCTACTCTTATTCTGATAGTGATTTTGGAGGGTGTAACAACAACAGAAAATCCACAACTGGTGGATGTCAATTTATATGACCAAGACTTGTGTTCTTGGCAGTGCAAAAAAGCAAACTAATGTGTTAGTATCCATAACTGAGGCTGAGTACATAACTACTTCAGCTGGTTTCTCTTAATTATTATGGTTGCATAACCAATGACTTGATTATTGTTACAATTTTCTTCATACGCCAATACACATAGATAACTCAGCTGCTATGTTCATCACTACTAATGCAGTGCAACATAGTAAAACAAAACATATTGAAATCGGATACCACTTTTTGAGAGATTGCTCAGAAAAAGGTTTAATCAAAATGGATACAACAAATCAACTTACTGATTTATTCACTAAAGCCTTTGATTCTATAAGATTTAATTTTCTAATTGAGTCTAGGCGTGATTAATTTAGATTAATCTTCATTATCACCAAGGAAAGCATGTTCTTTCTGTTAGCCTAGGTTGATCACACTTGAATCAAATC
Source organism: Flaveria ramosissima (assembly GCA_025215565.1). Classification (NCBI taxonomy): domain Eukaryota; kingdom Viridiplantae; phylum Streptophyta; class Magnoliopsida; order Asterales; family Asteraceae; genus Flaveria; species Flaveria ramosissima. The sequence continues at coordinate 30,985,937 of CM046034.1, forward strand.
ATGAAGATTATAGATCAAACAATGATAAACACAAAAAAACCCTTTGATCTTCAATTAGATTGCAAATGATGTCTACAAGTAATCCCCAATCACTTAGTCATACAACCATTAGCCTAATCCTAATTACAATTAGGCTATTTATAGTGAATATAATATTCATTAATTACATTTAACCCCCTAGACTTAGGCTAATTAATGGAAATTAAATATAAATCATAAAAATGACTAAAATAGTATAAAATATATTTTGTTCACACAAAATATATTTATTACAATAAAACTTCTAGTCATCTAAATCTTCAACGTCTCGTCTCGATTCTTCGTCTCGAACGTGTCGGGTTTGACTTTTGTTGACTTTGACCATCACGTTGACTTTTGTTGACTTTGACTGTGTTGATAATATAGACTATCTTGTACAACTCCAACAATACTCCCCCTTAGTCTATCATTATCAACGTCTTCAAACGAAATTAGCACCAAGAAGTCAACAGTAGAAAGATCTTCTAACTGAAGCTTTCTGAATCTGATTAGAAAGATTATTCATCTCATAAGCTCCCCTTATTTTATGTGCTCCCCCTTTTTGAATGCAACCTTTGCAAGGATATTGGAACAGCTTTCCCAAATCTCTAATCTTAAGTGCTTTAGAAGATGTAGGAGGAGGATTCCTAGCTCGGTATCTTCTGCAAACTTGAGAAACAGGTTCTCTGATCAGGTACACTGCTCAACTGATGATCGGCCATCACTTAGAGTAAAAATCTGAAACACATTCACAAACATAATCTCGACATTTCTAATTAGATCATTTCATTTTAACAAAATAAACTTATGTTTATCTGTGTGTGAAAACAAGCGAACCCGTGTTTGTTTGTGCGCAATTTCTATGAAATGCATGAAAAATAATAAAATATAATCAACATAATATGAAAGAACTAAATGAATATTGAAATGAAATAATTTTTATTTTTTATTTTATATATTTATTATAAATTTTTTATTTAAATATATATTTTTTATTTGTATATATATTTTAATTACTGAGAACTGAATCGATCATGAGATCACATCCTCAAGATATACTTTAGCTGAAGATGAATTTAATCATCGACAAGCAATGAGATCACACTGATAACTGAATCTAATAACAGTCTTTGAATGAATTTTGAAATTCTCAAACAGATCAATAACGATTGCTGATATGTTTGTCCACTTAAACTCATGCCCTATCTTTTTCAACAAGCAGCAAATGATTCGTTAAGGTTCAATTAAATACTTTAGAATGCTAGGACCCCACAATCATTTGGCAAAAACCCTCACCCAACCTCAAGATTTCTTGAATTTTGTTACGATCTATATAGAGCAAGGCGTGTGCATTAGTGTGCAAGTGATTATCAACAGAATATTGCATTTGTTTAGATGATTTTACACTACTTAGACCAAAATGGTGAGAGCTCCAGGTTTATACTCACGTATAACAAAGGAGATGACCATTTAATCATGTGCCGATGAGAGCTCCAGGTCAGTACTATCGTACATCAAAGGATATCATCACTCTAGGTCAGTACTTCCGTACAGCAGAGGGGATTAGCACAAACACAAGAAACATAAATACACCAATCATGGCTCAAAGATATGGCTTATATGATTTGTATCATGGTGGGTGAAAGATCAATTCTCAATCCAATTTTGTCGGGACTCAGTTTTTGTGCAGGCCAAAATGATTGCGTAAATCCAGACATCCTTAAGCATATATTTTAATTTAAATCATTATGCTGCTGTCTACTTTATTCTTCAGGTTGTGTCTACCAAGCATATCATTAAAGAATCTGTTTGTTTTTCTATAATTTGCAATTAAAAGTAAGATGTAAATCAGATAACAACATTAGTTACTATCATTTCTCATTTTATAAACGCAAGTAATGCAAAAACAAGCATTTCAAGATGATATACAATCATTTCTCAGTCATATTGAATCAAGTTCCTAGTTTTTTTCATTTTTTTATGTATTACTGATATACTCTCCCTCTAAATTTTTATTTTTGTAAACCTAATTTTTTTAGTTTTTTTTAAATTTTTTTATGTTTTTTATATTTTTATATTTTGTTTTTATAAAACTGTGCAAAAATAGAAATTTACCAAAGAAGGTCTTCCAAACTACACTGATATGAAGATAAGAAATGAATTATCAAGAAATATGCATTGATTGTGAAGTGAGAACTGTGATTATGCACATAAAAATCTAGATAGTGGATAAAATACCATGACCTTAACCTGTTTGTTCCGCCTCAAATTCGAATTAGGAATAATCTCTGTCAGTAAACCGGATTACTAACAGTCCTCCTGAATTGTTCCTGCACTCATTAACAAATTAGTTAGTAAGGGGAACCCAGGCCATCGAAGTCCTGGAAGTTCCTTTTTCATCAATATAAGAAACGTCCTTCGGCACACAAACGTTTAAACAGTCGGGGATTGTTGTATCCTTCTTTTTAATTTGCCAAATTTGTTTCGGTTCAATTAATTTGGATTTGAATGAATTAAATTTGAAATTCATTTTCTGTTTAAGACCAGAAGAAAAAGAATTTGGTTTTGAACCTTTAGTCATATTCATCTTTGAATCCTTTGAAACCGGCTTCACATGAAAAGGTTTGGATGGAGGGTTTTTCATCCAACCATTCAAAGATGTGTGTTTGTTACCTCTTGATCAAGAGAAGCAACCCGTGTTGCCTTTACAATCTAGAACATTCTTTGTAGACTTACAGCTGGAGAAGCAATATGTTTTGCCTTTACCATTCGAAGCAAGCCTTTGAGGACATTTCTTTACCACATGACCTTCTTTTCCACACTCAAAGCAAGCCTTGAAAGGCTTTTGATGCTTGACTGACCCGTGTAGTGCATATCGAATTGGAGATTGCTTTGAGGTTGTGGTAGATTCTTGCTTGTTTTGGTGTTTGCTGTGCTAAACAGTGAATGAGATCTTCACTGATTGACAGGGTTGTTTTGTAGTTGGAGAAGAGATCCGTATTGGTCTTGAAGCAGATTTTGGAAACTTTTGAGACCTGAAAATTCCAGGTGATATCTTGATCTTTAAGGAACCGACACTATCCTCTGTATTTGATTCATCATCTAAGCTTGTCCAGTCTCGTATACACAGATCTGCTTCCAAAGGATCCTGATTGACACCTCCTATTCTGTCGGCTTCAGTTATAAGATTCTGATTGCCTGACAATTCAACAACTGTTCCTTCTTTGACAAAACTGACAGGAACAAACAAAGGAACGTTATCTGTTTTGAATTTGTTGAAGAAGGTTGGAGAAGTAACTGATATTGGTTTTGGAACACTAGAGGTGAAATCGTCATTAATCTTATTCAATCCATGCCCGAGGAATCCCAAACCTTCAGGAGAATCCTACACATCTCTAACCTCTTTAATATTAACGTTGCTTAAACCTACATTTAAACTATTAGTTTCTGTAGCTTCAATCAAATCATTAGATGGATGAGGTTGAGGCATATGATAGTAGCAATGGGTGCTAGGAGGAGGATAAATGTATGGATTTTCACCACAACCCACTCCCGTTTTAATCCTAGCTCCCCTTTGTTTACACAGTAGCTCTTCCTGTTTCATTCCGGATATGGTCCATCTATCAAGCTTTGTTTTAAGCTTGCTTGTTTCAAATTCAGCCAAGGTGACTCTTTCATTTAAAAGATTAATTTCCACATTCTTTCAAGAAGAGTTCATTTTAAATGATCATTTTCTTTTAAAGCTTCATTTAATTTTATGAAATACTTGGCTTTATTATTTTTAAGTTCCGCATTTATGGTGGTTAATTCCTTTTGGTTATCTAAAAGTAACCTATTAGCTTTATACACACCAAATAAACGAATTTTGCAAGCAGAAGAACACATATCCTGAACTGTCTCGTATGGAAGATCCAAGGTGACTCTTTCAGCAGTAAGAGCCTTCTCACAGTTGCAAACTCTGGTATTTCGCTTCCATTCCTCTTCCTTCTCAGCACACAAACTTCATCATTCAACTCAGCTCCACCTTTACCCATTGATGTCTGCTTAAGCTCCTCTTGTACCTCTTCAATTCCTGGTTTCAGTAAACCGTCAGAATTAGTGCCAGAATCTGATCTCTATTCTAGTTTCTCTTTCGAGTTTGAAGTGATCTTTGGAGTTAGATATGTCACTTCATAGTACTCATGATGTTTAATATCCAACTCAATTTCTTTCAGTTTGTTGATCACCTCCATCAGTTTGTAATCCTGAAAGCCTCTATCTCGTTTAATCGACTTGCCGTGTGAGCTCCATTCAGATGGGAGAGAATCAAGCAATCTCAGAACTTGTTCATGATTTCCCAATTGGGCATCAAACTTCTTCAGATTACTTGCCACCAACAGAAAACGATCAGCAAAATCGGACATCTTTTCATTCTTTAAAGCTGCAAATTATCAAACCGACATTGTGCAAGTGTGAGATTATCAGATTCGAAGGATTTAAACAGTTCTGCAAAACCCATTTTTATTTTTATTTTGTTTATTGCAATTAACACTTCCAAAAGTATCTTTCCCAAAAATTGTAAAATAATTCTCCGCTTTTTCCCAAAAATTATAAAATAATTCTCCCCCGGAAAAATATTTTTTTTAAAATGTCACTCTATGCAATCTTAGCATCGCAGTGAAAGCTAGTTTCGCAGTGAAAGCTAGCTTCGCTAAGCCGACAGTAGTTTCGCTAGCAATTTCGGCAGCAATTTCGCTAACCAAATGCTTGAGACTGCTTAGTTTCGCTGGTAATTTCCCACGAAACAAGCTTGAACTTTCGTTCAATGATACTTTCGACAGCAATTCGCTTGTAACATGCACACAAGAACTGTTGACATTTCATTCAAGATCACTACTTTCGCTGAGATGCTGAAATTAACTACAACGTGTAAAACATTTGTAGTTTCGCGGGAAGAGGCTTCTGTTTCGCTAGATGAAGATGTAGTTTCGCTGGATGAATCTGGAAGGCTTTTTCAACACGAAATCAATTTGAAATCGCCTAAATCTCAATGGATTTGAGATCTGATGATTAACCGAGCTTTTCCAACCAATAAGAAGCAAAATTCAATCAAATTCCATATCAAATACACTCAAATTTGATCCGGAATTGATGAAATATTGATATTGAACAAAAATAACCAAAAACCTCAATTTATCTCTCTAAAAATCTTCAAATTTTCAATGAATTTGATCCAAAATAGATTTGATACCAAATTGTTAGCCCAGTTTGATCACACTTGAATCAAATCATGAAGATTATAGATCAAACAATGATAAACACAAACAAAACCCCTTTGATATTCAATTAGATTGCAAATGATGTCTACAAGTAATCCCCAATCACTTGGCCATACAACCATTAGCCTAATCCTAATTACAATTAGGCTATTTATAGTGAATATAATATTTACTAATTACATTTAACCCCCTAGACTTAGGCTATTTAATGGAAATTACATATAAATCATAAAAATGACTAAAACAAGATAAAATATATTTTGTTCACACAAAATATATTTATTACAATAAAACTCCTAGTCATTTAAATCTTCAACCTCTCGTCTCGGTTCTTCATCTCGAACGTGTCGGGTTTGACTTTTGTTGACTTTGACCGTGACGTTGACTTTTGTTGACTTTTAATGTGTTGATAATATAGACTATCTTGTACAGCTCCAACACTTTCCATGTATATACTCATATAAAATGTAAGGCCCCGTTTCCGAAACGCTTACAGTCGAATAATCATTGCATATCATATCTTAAAATACATAAACTTTCATTTAAACAATGCAGTGGAATAATTTAACCAAAAACCATTTCATATATTAATAATTTCTTTTGCCAAATAATACAACATTGCTAACATAACAAAAACATCGTTTGGTTGCATTACAACACAAAAACATCATTATTACATAAAATGGATACCATCCAATACTTACCAAGTAGATCCACCCCGTGCCATCCTCAGTAACATTTACCTACCAACTGAAAATGCATAAAAGTTAGCGTTGTTGAGTGAGTTCTAGTTTTATAAATAACATATACTTTACTTTTGTTTAAAACCTTCCTTTACTTTCATTTGTGATCATACAGCATACGTACACATAGATAATATTATTATTATCTTTCATCATCATTCTTCATTCTTCCATCATTCATTATCGTACGTATCACACGTTTCGTTCATTCATCATTATCTTTCATTTTCATCCAGACCAATGTCATGTGCTATACCCTGAACATTGTGCACAACGCTGGTATTAGGCCGTAGTCTTTAAATAGACCCTCAACATTGTGCACGAAGCTAACTCCAGTATTTGGGGAAAGCGACAAGGGTCCCATACATTTGGTCAATCACAAGGATTAGAACCCTGTGTGCATCCTTCCGGGTTAGCTAAACCGCACACAGTTGAGCTAACACCCTTCATTAGGTGTGCACCTCTTTTCATTTTGTTTGCAAGACTTTTCATCCATTCTTTACGTTCCACTTTCATTGTGTTAATCTTTCACTTGGTTAAGATGATACTTTACGTTCATTAACATAATCACACCACGTAAGGCCATATAATAATAATATGTAATAAGAAACATAAAGAAACAGACCAAAAACATGCATAACTTCATCAACAACATCAACATACATCATACCCGAAACATCCTAAGTCATAGCCTAAAAGTCCTTTCTTTCCAAAATTTTAGAAAAAGTTCTAAGTCCTTAGGCGTACGGGCACTATGCAGGCGCATGGCCACTATGCGAGCGCATAAATACTTTGGCGCATGGGAATACATAGGCGCATGGGCACTATGCAGGGGCATGTGCACTATGCGGGCACATGAATACTTAAGTGTGTGGGAAAAGTTGGGTGCATGGGCACTATATGGGCGCATGGCCAACACTTAGGCGTCTGAGTAAACTTCTGGGCGTATGGACACTATGCAGGCGCATGAGTCTGACTTAGGCGCATGGGCACTTAGGCGTTTGGGCTGTTGTGCACATAGGCAACTACTTTCTAACTAAAATCATTTTCAGACCCAAATCACCATCCGAACATGTTTTAAGCCTAGTTTCTAGCATACCAAGCATCAAAATAAACATAAAACCATAATCATACATAAAATCCTTCCCAAACATACACCCACCAAACAAGGTATACACATATAAAAATAGGTATACACCCAACAATTATAAAAAAACATTACAACATGCATTTCCAACCCCAAAACAAGGTAAAACATTCAAAATCAGGGATTTAGAACTCACCTTATGCAACTTCCGGGAAAAACTCCTCCAAACCCGAGAGCTCTATGAGTTCAAACACCTAAAACCCACAAAAAAACACACAACCGAACACACAAAAACATATAAGCACATAACCAAGGCTGAAAACCAGCCAAGAACAAGCCAAATCACCAAAAACTAACCTGAAAACTGAATTCTTCTTCTTCCTCACTCTAGAACCCGAAAGAATTCTACTCTTTCTCTCTCAAAAACCATGAGAAAACAGGTGATGGAACATGGGTGTGTGCGGCCACACCCACTTTGTACAAAACATTACAAAATTCTATCTTTTGTACACTTTTATCCCCTTGACTTGGGTGTTATTAATTTTATTCTTTTTATTCTCTTTTATTCTTCACTCCTCTTCTTTTAAAATTCCGGGTGTTACATAAAAAATCCAAAATCATTCATAAAAATATAAAAATGCAAAAATATTGTCTTAGTTAATATATTTTCTGCAATCATATTATGGAAAATGATAGTACACTATGACTTTGCTTTCTTTCTATATTTAAGTTATAATAAAGACCGATCAAATGTGATTTGATATGTGAGTAGGTTCAGCTTGGGTAGAAAATAAATAAATTCTTGCTTAAACATAATGCTTAGATGACTAAATGGGGTGAATTCTATTTTAAAAAGCAAGCAAGTATGTCTTATCCTAAAATGATCACATTACTCAACCAAACACACTATGTTCTAACATATAATAATTTCTATCTTCGCACAACATATTCCCTTTGTTTTGCGTAAGAAAAGACCTGGGATTATGCACACCTTTAGTTTACCACAATAAACAACTGGTGATATGAATATGATCATTATCATCCCTCTATTTTGTGTCAACAAAGACCTGGGTTAAAGGCATCTCTGTTTTACGAAAGTAAAGACCTGATGATATGATGATGATCATATTTAAGCTCTATAAGAATCCAATGTGATCAATTGTATATTAAATTACAGAGCTTATTCATCATTAGCATTAATAAGATTTCACAAAAATCTTAAGATAGACTCTATGCTGTAAGGCACATAGTTTTCAAGTGTGAAAAAATGATAATTTGAATCATCTATGGAGGACAAACTCTAATGTGACTTGAATGTGGAGTCCATATTTGTCAATCTTTAATTAACATCACAACATGATAATCAGCACGACATGTTGAACATATACGTTTGTCTAAATTTAAATGGATGAAGATACTGGCTGGCAATCATCACTAGATCTGTGTCTACTGATATTAATTAAATATTCATCAGGAAAGTGCTTAGTGTCACACCCCAACCTTGACGGCGGAAACGTCGAGGTGTGAGGGTTAGTATTGTTCACAGCCACATAACGCTATATTTAAGTGTAAATATTAAAATTATAAGTTTCAAAAGGAATTACAAACATAAGTCTCAAACATGAAATAAGTTCCAAACAAAACAAAACATTACATAAACATTTTATTTAATTAACTAGGTCCAAGTCCTAGTTTTATCACAAGCTTCAAAAGACCACTTTAAACTTGGGGATGACCGGAAACATGATAAAAATAAAGGTCAACTATAAATAGTTGGTGAGTTTTCAAGGTTTTCATACATAATAATAACAAGGATACAAGTAGCAATTCATGTCATAGGTTATAAGTTAGTAAGGTTATAGAACACATATCGTTACAATCAAACCTCGACTTGATTACAAGTATATAAGATTGGCTAAGTGTATTTGGTTCCCATGATGAACAAGCATACGTCATCAGGAGCCGGCAATACCTCGGCTTTAGCACCACATAGGCTTGTCAGGCCCAAAGATCTAAGACGTCGCCAGCCTAGCAATAGTTAATGATTGTAAACAAACTATGTATCTCATATAATCACTTACAACACACAAATAACCATGACAAAAATATGAATTGCAAGTGCTTTACAAGTTTACAACGTTTATAAGTGTATGATGTATAAGTATCATGTTTCACCCCAAAGTAGTGTGAAAAGCATAAAAAGGGGCAAGGAAACTCACATGGCAATAAGTATATAATGGAGATTATTTAAGAATAGTAAACGTCGTTCGAAGATAAAACGTCACAAGGCACCTAAATATATAAATATTACAAGATTTAAGTTTAATAAATTTAACGAATTAGGGAGGGCTAGGGTTCTAAGTCGAATTTGGGGGTTTTTTGTAAATACGCTAAATAATAAGGAAATATAGTATTTCATGTCTTTTAATAGAAAATATGCAATTAATCCATTTAAAATACTAATAAGGTTTACATATAAAACTTAAATAAACACTGGAACAACATGATTTAAATGATAATAATTTAAAGGTAATATTTAAATCAAAAATCATTTTGCTAATTAAGATTTGAAATCCATTTTAATAGAAATAAAACTTAGAATAATCTTCGTAAAAAGAATTTTATTAAAATTTATTTTATTATCTATATTTTAATAAAAATTCCAGAAAATTCTTTGGTGTTTTAAAAAAAATATTTAAAGTTTACAAAAGCTATTTTTATAATTATTAAAAATTTCCCATAATTATTTTATTGGCTAAAAAGCCTTAAAAAAATACATGAGGTTGCCCGGGTTCGAACCCGGGACCTCATGTTCAAGGTGCAGAGTCTTAACTAGTAAACCAAGTCCTCAGCTGCGGTTTGTTTGGGTTTTCAAACCTTAAAAACACCAACACAAAATCCCACCCAATTCTCATGAACCCTAATTCCAAAATCCTTAAAATTGAACCTTGATTCGTTATTGTAGGAGTCTGTAATCTTGAGGCTTTTGTTCCCCATGTATAAACGAGCATGTACATGTATTTAATTACCCGATTCAAAGATGTATTGGTGATGAACAGATGAAGAATAAACCGAAGAACAGGCGTGGTTTATGTCGAATCAATGGACAAGAATTTGATAATGATAATCAAATTCGTTGCACAGGTAGCTTCTAAAGACTCCAATGAACAAAAGCCCTTGGTTAATTGAGGGTGAGATTATGAAGAAAATTGAGTTCGACTAGCTATAGTTCGCGACGAGCTCGAGAGTTAGTTTCTGGTGTTCGATTTCTTTTCAGGTGAAATTGGAAGTGTAGATAGTTTAGGGATAGTTAAACAATTGTTTATGTTCGATTAATTAGATTATTATGAGGTTTTAATTGTTGAATGGTTAAATTATTGATTAGAGTTTCGGTTTCAAGTTTGTTCATCTTCATAACCGAGTTAAACCTAATTAAATCTTACGTTTAGTTTCGAATCATGTTCAGGAAACGATTGGAATCGTTTGGGGTTTGAAATTTGGAGGTTTTATGCGATTTCGGGGCTCGCCGGACCTCGGCCAGAGGTGGCCGCGGCGGCCGCCGGATTCACGGTGAGAGAGAAAGAGAAGGAAATTTAAAGTGTTACAATTTGGCCCTTGAACTTTTAGGTTTTATCATTTCATGAATAAACTTTCTATTTTAGGTTTATAAATTGGCAAATAAAACCCTTGTACATTAAGCTTGAACCATTTTAAGTTTACTAGCATAATAAATTGTTCTAATTATTAGTATCATCATTATTATTATTATTATTATTATTATTATTATTATTATTATTATTATTATTATTATTATTATTATTATTATTATTATTATTATAATCATTAGTATTAATGAAATTATTATTAGTGTTATTATAATTATTATTATTACTATTTATTTAATAGTTATATTATCAAGTGATATATTAAAAATTGATGGCAACATAACAAGTAAGCATAAGTAATCACCAATTTCATAATAAGAATTTAACAAAGATAACTTATAATTAAACCAAAAATACAAGATGTTACACTTAGTGCCATAGTATGATCCCATAATCTGTTTTAATGCACGTATATATATTTAACTTCTGGTTATTTTTTTTGTTTCTTCAAATAATAAGGTCAGATCAATTACTTTTCTGCTATTCTCTTAATAAATTTTTGATAAATGCATAAGTTCATCATTAATCACAAGTTTAGGGGGAGTAGTAATTTTTACCATGAAAATTGACTTACTCCTAGTTAAGAAAATTTGGAACTTGAGCACTGACTTGGCTGCAAGATATCTGATGGTTTAATCAAATCAATTTCTTACACATGTGTCATTGAAACAAGTCAACAAGTTCCACAGCAACAAAGGATTCTAACAATTTGATAGAATCATACAAACAAATAAGTTTCAAACTTTGCATCTCAGCAAAAGCTACAGTGAAAATTTGCACTTTAGCAGAAGTTACAGTATGCATTTTACATTTCAGCAGATGCTATAGTGTGAAGCTTAAATGTGACCATCCGTAGATTGGTAACCTACGGATGTGTTGACATTTTATCAGAGTATAATACACTTCAATAGATTGGTAACCTATGGAAAATCTAATTATACTTCAATCAAATTTTGTTCTTTCAAGTTTAGTCATCCGTAGATGATCTACGGAAGAATTAACTTACTACGGAGGAACTAGTATCTGCAGAAACATTAAACTAATACGGATGGGTGATTGAGGGTCCAACATCATTTAATAAATGAAATTAATAAGTTCGAGGGACTAATAAATGATGTTTTTGAATTGTCATTTTCATTCACTTATTCAGACAATTTTCAACCTAGAAAAACGTTAAACCCCTGTCCGCCAACATTCAAAATTACCAACGTTAAACAATAAACCACTCACAAATCTTGATCTCTTTTCGTATCATTTTCAATATTATCAAGGTAACTCATATCATAAACATCAAAATCAACAGTTTGATTCTTGAATGTCAGTAAAACTGTTCATATTCTCATGTCTGTAATTTCATTTCTGACCTAAATTTTCTCACTTCTGTGCAGATGGCAAATAGATTTGCTAGAGGACATAATGTCTGTGCATATTTAAATGCCGATGACCCCGTGGATGAAGGGTGTCGATATATTATTCACTACCTGAGGAGGTCCAGGTTGTTCTTTGCACTATCAGCTGATCCAGTCATCTATCAAGCTCATATTATTGATTTCTAGAACTCAGCTCAATTAGAAGAAGAAAGAGATCATGAGGTGATATACACAGACGTAAGGAATCAAAGACTGAGAATTGATGAAAGGATAATTAGAAGATTACTTGAGTTAGGAGACCGAGAGGAAGGTCATCCAGATGTCTTTGAACATGAGTATATTGAAAAGATCTTCAACTATAGGATACGATAGAGATTATGAAAGAGAAGAAATCAAGAAGGGGAGACTGTGTAAGCCTTAGAGATTTCTCTATCATACTTACTTAAAGTGCATCTCAAACAGAAAATCAGGATTAGACAGATTTTAAAGGCACATCTCCTCATGCATCATTGGAATTTTTAAAGGAAGGACCTACAATTACTCGAAGTACATATTTGGATGCCTATGTGATCAGATCAGTGTCCAAAAGGCTGACAAGGTGTTCATGTTTCCAAGGTTCATCCAGCTGATTATCAATGCATAATTGCGTACCCTTGAATGAGAAGATGATGTGTTTGTACAAGCTCACCTGGGAAGATCTATACTTAACAAGATCAGTGGCAAGTATGACAGAGAAGAAATACAAATGTTTGCTCATGTGCTTGATCCAACTGCTGATATTCCTCAAGAGCTTGTATATGAAGATCAACAAAATATCTCCCCTGTTGCAATTGAACAAGCATCCCACTCTCCTCCACAATCACCCATACACCATCACCATCTATCTCCACCAGTACAATCACTAGCAAGTGGAAACACTTTGCCCATCTCACCTATACACTCCCATTCAACCCAAAACACTGGTGCTACTAAACCAGTTTGCCAAGCAAGTGAACACACACAGACCTTATCAATTACCCAATCTCAATCATCATTCAACACCAACACCACTGAACCTTTCTCACCTACTATCAATATTCAATCCCTTAAACAAATACCTCTTCAAATACCAATATCCCTAGCAGTTGAATCAAAATCAAGCACAGAAAGTTATGCTCCAACTGAAGTAATAAACATTAAGGAAGAAAAAGAGGCTGTGGAAGAAGAGAAAACTACGGAATTATGTTTGGATGTTGAGAAGTCATAAGACCAAGAAGTTGAACAAAAGGATATGGGTGAAGGAAATTATGTAGATGTTGTAGCTTATCATGAAGATGATCTGGATGATGATGACATTGATGCGAGTAAAAGATACCTTGTTACTAAGTATAACAAGCTGACTATCAAGTCAAACAAAAGATTGGAAAGAATAAAGGAGTTGAAAGGAATGATAAGCATGAAGGAGGAGCAATTGATTAATCATGAAGCTTTATTTAAAAGATTAAGAGAAAATGTTCAAAAAAAAATGAAATAATCAATGCATTGCATGAGTTAGTTAGAGAACTCAAAGAGTCAATTGACAATGAGAAATCTGAAAGAGAGAAGCTTATGATTGAAGTCAACAAGGCTAACAAGACTATCTCTGATCAAGCTGCTCTACTGAAAAGGAAAGATAAAGAAACAGATCAGCTGAAAATGAAGATATGTGCTCTTGAATCAAATGCTCCTCAATCAAAAACAACAAAAGAGTCTGCTAATACTTCAAAGACAATAATCCAATATAGTACGAAAAGACAATATCTGGGGAAGTTAAGAAAGAAGTGGTAGAAGTTCAAGATTCTCCAAAGAAAGCAAAGATTATATCACCAAAGCACACTCCTTCAGTGGATGTATCCACTTTGAAGCATGTGCCTCATGCTGAAACTGAAATTGATTCTAAATGGGAAGAACTGACCAAGATGGAATCTTCTAAAGATAAAAAAGAATCAAAAGGTGATGAACTGCTGACAACTGAAGATATAATGGAAGAAAGGCCACAATCAGCAATGTTCATGACTTTAGTCAACCATGGCTTTCCATTTGATATGGTGGAAAGAATGAATACGTCAGAAATGAAAAATGTGATCACAGAATTTGAGCGTGCTAGATTCACGCTTCCCATCTACAACTATGAAACCTTTTCCATATTTAAGGCCATTCAAAAGATCAAGAAATGTTTAGGCCACTGTGATACAGCCAAACTCTCCAAGTGCAACATGACATGCTGGTTACAGAGTCATAAATACAAGTTGCATGAGCTCAAAGGAAGATCTATGGCTGAATTAAGAAGAACTATGGAGTATGTGATGAAGGTTTAGTTGGAGACTGGTGTTAAATTTAGAACTGAAGCACCAAATCCTACATATGTGCATCAAACTAAAGCTTCTTCTGCTGAACCAATCACAATAGAAAGTAAGGATCAACACAAGTTAATCAGAGAACCAAGAGAGGTGTTGCCTGGAAAGATATGGCCTCTTGGTACAACTATGAGAGAGATAACTGATGAAAAATCTACTCTGATCCAGTTGTTTGATCATAACACAACTCCCTCCTCTATTGAATAAAATAGGATCATAGCCTGGAAATTTGATCAAGAATGGGATTGTGTTGTTATAAAGTTGGCATCCGGAAGAGTTGAATACTTTCATCTGGTTGAATCAATATTATCAATGCCTGATGCTGATATCAAAGATCTTTGAAGCCTAATCATCACAAATTATCCTATAAATCCCAGAGGAAGAGACTTCTCTGTGGTTGTGGGAAAATTAAAGACAAAATTCAAAGATGATGTTCTTAAAGGAGCCAGAAGAGAGGATGTAGAGCATAAAAGAAGATCTCAAGGGCAAAGAAGGTCTAAATCCAACTCATCCTGATTAGTTGATGATGAATTTTTGAGGAGAGTTGGATATTCTAACAGAAATTCAGCTTCAATAAAGACCATTGAAGGTAATCAGTATTCATATCCCATAACTGAGTGGGGATATGTAGAAAGAACTAAGAAATTAGTTCTACTAAGGAATGAGGCAAAGAAAAAGGCTAAAAGCTTAAAGTTGTTTAATCCCACGGAAATAAAACTTCTACACCCAAGCTACACTTCTTACCTTCATGACAAATATTTTCCAAAACTCAGTGATCAACATGCTTAAAGTGACATATGTTTATATGTGCACATCATCCAAATGATTGACAACTGCATGCAAAGGCTTATAAGAGAAGAAAGTTTGAGGCTGGACAGTTGCTTGGAGTTGAAATACAAGAAGTTACTGAGCTAAGAATTACAGAACAAGATGAGTTGGAAATAGTTAACAACAATAGTATGATTGCCACTCTAATAATTGAGGAAGATGTGCTTGGTCTTAGTTTTGATACTTTGAAGAAGATTGATAGAATGGAGATCAAGTACACATATGATGATCAAAAGTTGGTAGTTTAATACTTCAAGAACAAGATTGTAGCAAGAGTTAAAGAGCTTTCAAGTCTAAAGAATTGATTATAAGTATCTAAGCCTAAGGGGAGTATTGTAAGATCTTGGTCCAATAGGTCTAGATTCATTGTACAGGCTTAGAACTTTGATCATGATTTGTGATGAACTCTTGTGTATCTTACTTCTTTTGTATGTAATGAATGTATAAAGGTTAACCCCATTATATATATTGATTTATGTGTGATTGCAGGAACAATAGTATAGTTGGTCAATTTTCTAAATTGACTAAGTGAAAGAACTATCTAAGGATGAACAATTAGTACTTTCATAGATGTTCTGCAACAACAACAAAGGATTTGTGCATCCAAGGATCATCTGTGAAAGAACAATCAGCTGAGGATGAAGTCAAGGGATTCCTACTGAAGATCAAAGATCTACGGAAGACCAAATCTTCTACCAAAGAACCAAGTCCTACAGAAGTCCAAATACACTTGTATGTACATCACCAAGTGCATCAAGTCAACAAGTCAAACACTAAGTGATGTCATAAAGTCAACAACTGTGGATGACTTCACTTCGTCAGAGAATGTCACATCATGACATTCTCTGAGTAACTTTTTTACCACGATAAGAAAGTTACTGTTACCCTAACAGTAAATCCTTGAGCCTATAAATACAAGGCATAGGCTCACATTTTTCACATCCATCAATATATCAATTAAACAAAAACCCTAATTTCTAGTGATCATAACCCTAGTATCAAACCCTAGCAACATCAATATTTACACCAAATCATCTATAGAATCATAGAAATCAACAAACATCAATTGTTATTTGTTTCATTTGTAATCGTTAAATTGTTTTAATGTAATACTTTTTATTCAATTGTAATTGCTCATTTATTATGTTTCATTTGTTATGTTCTTCATTTATCAATATTAGAATTGTTGTTTCATCATCAATCAATTGAACAAGGAGTAATGATAATTCCACGATCACTATTCGATTTAATCTAACCTGATAATTCCTTATTGCGATTCTTGGATTCATAAATTTTTTGAGATATCAAGGATGAAAATGCCAAAAACTCAGGATTTCAGCATTGGTAGCTGATTGCCGAATTAAGCCAAGTGCTAAATCCACTGCCGATCAACATATGCTGAATTCACTACCAATATGTATATGCTGAGCAACTACTGATTAGTAGCCTACAAGAAGATCTACTGATTGACTACCGACGGTCAGTAGAGAACTCCATCATCTACCGATCAACTGCTACCCAGAACAAAAACGCATGTGCTGACGGATGTTGTGTTTCACCTTTTGAAGACAACATAGTATTAAAGCTGCCAACTCTAATACACAGATTATCTGTTTTACCATAGACTCTGAACATAAAATAGTTTATTTTCATTATTTTGATTTCATAGTATATGAGTCCTCATATTTTTATAGTAGAGGCAAGCTTTTAAGCCACTTGATCGTATCTGTCGATTGTATCATTTGTATTCAAAATATTAATCAAGTGAATACTCTAAAAGAATTTCATGTGTAGTTTATCATTCCTCAAAGTATTTGTGTTGTGATAGTAAGTATTTAGCTAATTTGCGCATGTGTTACCTACTGATCAAAGAAGAGATTCTTACTACTTTAGACTAACCCGATCCAACTACATCCTTATTATCTATGTGTGATGGAAGTTATAATCCAACAACATTGATTGCTTACTTATGATAGTTTTTAAACAAAGATCTTTTTACTTGTAGGAACCATGCCACGAGCTATAGAGTCAACTTCTAGGGGGAAAGGCAGAGTTATTGCCTGCTCATCGGAACCGTCTTGAAAACAAGCAAGGCAGGCACCAGGAACATAATTGAAGATGATTCTGATAGAGACATGGATGAAGTAATAGGAAACATTTAAAGCACTGATGCCATTAAGTATGATTCAGATGGAAATCCTGTCTAGATAGAATACAAGAAAACCTTGTCCAAATTTCCACCGAAATACAAGCACAACTTTATATGGACAAGATTAAAGGAAAAAATGACCTTACCACTCTTATGGTATGTGAGAGACCTATGGAACAACCTAAATTTCTCATGCTTAGCGTGGTTGAATGTTTAGGTTGGGGAAGTGTCGACATTTGTAAAGGTTGATCGCCCTAAATTTCTCATGCTTAGCATGGTTGAGTGTTTAGGTTGAGGGAAGTGTCAACATTTGTAAAGGTAGATCGCCCGCATGTCTATGTAAATCAAATAATGGAATGGATGTCCACCTTGGTGAGGAAGGATGGGACAAACCCATCACACCACGTTAACTGGAAAGGTAGGCGGAAGACAATGGTTAAGTCTTTTCAGAAAATCTCATAAGTGGCTAAGTTTGATAATAATATTTGCATGTGAGCTCAATTCTATAAATCTTAACCGGGGATTATTTGAAGGAGGTACTGAATGATATCTTTGTGATCCCCATCACTATATTAGACTCTATAAGAAAATAAATAGAAGAAAATGATAATCTTACCTAAGCTAGAAATAGTGATATTGAGCAATAATGTAATTTCCAGTATTTTTGATAGAGGGAAGGTGAGATATTATGATCTTAGAGTCCTTCATGCTCTACTCACCGGTAGACACATGCCTTTCTACCAACATTGGTTATGATGAACATTTGAGAAAGTCATGAGAGTAGGCACTGGGTGATGATTCTACATTTCCGGTTAATCACATTGTTATTACGAAAGCAGAAGACTATGTCTAATGATGCCTTGGCCATACCTATAAAGCTTCGACATGCACGCCATGCACAAAAGCTGGATGGAATCCTTTTCTGGTCTACCATTGCCCAGTCCTCCATTTGGATGAGATTAGAACACTCTCTGATCACCTGATTAGGTCTTTGTGTTTCTCCACTCTACATGTTTTCATGTTCAAGCAATTTGTTTTGCTCTTTTTTGGTGTGTTTAATATGTGATTGGGGGTGTGAAATAAAAACAATGTCTGTGGGAAGGTGTGAGTCTGTAGGTATATCTGTAATGGTAGGACCTGAATGATGATCTCTTGTGATGATTTTGTAAATATGGTTATGATGTTAAAAATGCCCATATTTCCACACCATTATCAAGGATTGAAAAAAACATTAAATGGAGAAAAATAATAGAAATTTGATAAACAATTTTAATCTTTGCTATGTTTTCAAGTAAAGTTTATTGTGTTTATTAAACCAGAATTTTCAATGTAACTTACTAGCTTGTTGCTTATCAAAAGATTGGTATAGATCCTAGGTCATGGTCGTGTTCTTTAAGTTGGGGGAAAAAGTATTTCTACCGAGTCATTTTTGAAAATGTTAAGATTGTCTGGTTAGGTTTGATGAGCTTTTGAAGTAATAAACTCATGTGCACATCGGTAGCCTAAATTCCTAATTGATGAGTGTAGGATTCTATGTGCCCAAGACACTTAGAATATTGATGTGGTTAGTACGTTATGATCCAAGTCGGGTTATACCCAATGACAAGCTTAGCAAACACCAATTAATATTTAATTGATGATATGATCATGCAATTAAATATTTACACAAAATTTAGAAAATGGGTTTTCTAAATAAGTTCCATATGAGATGGAACAAATTATAAGGATAATTTGTTAATGAGTTTATTGTTAGTTTTGTCATTTAAAAGGGTTTAAATAACATTAATAACATATGAGTGCACTTAAATTAAATTGTTTAATTAAAGAAGACATATGTCACATTTTAAATAAGTCTAGTAGATGACTTATTAATGTGTGACAAAAGACTAGTTTTAATATTGTGTGTGTTCAAATTTTAAGTGGGAAACCTTGGTTTTTAAAAACATTTGCCCCCCCCTAATTGTTATTGGACCTTTGTTGCCTTGAAACACACATAAGTTTAACTAGTCTTGCACTCCTAATTCTCCTCTCTATATACATGCAAGAACATCAAAAAATCATCTCTCTCTCTCTCACAAAAGCTACGGCCAGGGGCAGCAGCATTAGGAGGTTTTGAGAGCTATTTTGTGTTGTTTTGGTGTTGAATCTTCCTAACAAGAAGGTGCTTTGCAAGGAGGCTTGGGGTATACAAGCTTGAAGGCTCCTTTGCTTGGAGTCTTGGCTGATTTTGGGCATCTCCATCTTCATCAAACATCCATTTTTTGGTCGACTATAAGCTGCAGTAAGGTAGTTTATGGCAGCCCTTTGTGGCTGTCATATTATGTTGTTTTATGTTCTCATAGCATGCTCATTCACATACAATGATCCTTTGACTTATGGGTTTGTTTCCTACATAAATATGGTCACTTAAGAACATGATATTTTCAGCTTACAAACAATGTAATAATGTTAAACTTCCGCTGTGTTTTACAAAGTTTAAGTGGTTAAACTATGTCTTGTGTTCTAACAAACCCCTTCAATGGCATCTAGAGCCGGTTATGTGGATAGCATGCTTGTTAGTATCCTTTAAAAATTTTGTTTTATGGGATTTTATAACCCTTTTAAGGGCTGAAATGTTCTTGTATGTTGAATCCCCAAGCTTTCAAGGTTATATCACACATGCTTGTGATTAAACCTTGAAAGATATGTATAATGATATGTATATTGTTTGGACAATGTTTGAAACCCGAATTTTCAGTTTATGTTGGCTGAAAATCGTGGGTTTTAATGGGGATTCTTAGTTATATTTGGATGATATGATGGATGTTCATATTGATGCATAACCTAGCTTTTGGCCTTGTGTTGTTTGGATGTTTGGTTTTAGTTTATTCAATAGGGTTGTATATTAATTTGTGCTTTCTTTAAAAATGTAATTTGTCTATTTATTCATTGGGATGTAATAATAGATTAGGAGTATTTTTCTTTTACTAGAAAATATGTATTAGGATAGATATTTTGTAAAAGAAGATGCTCGGGAAGGAAGCACAAGAGGAAGACACAAAAGAAGGACTTAAAGCATATGGATGCAAGTTCAAGTGGGGGTCTATGAAGACCTCAATTTTGTGTTGTATTCAACCCTTAGGAAAGACCTAATGACCACACTTGTGATGGCAAACAAGTGTGGTCACAATAGTAGCTATGGTTATGCACATTGTGGTTGTTTATATTATGCTTGTTTGATTGTGATGTTATGAATGATTGTATGATATTTGGATATGATGGACAATCTTAATATAAATGATCGTAACAAGCTAATACAAAATGGTTCTTAATCACTAAGTGTTAATAAATGGTTATTAAAAGGATTAATGATTTCGTAATAAAATGGGTTTTATTAAAAGGATCATAGGGTATCTTGTATTTGAAAGCATGCAAATACAAGTACATAGAGTTTTCTAAACTAGAATTATGAAATCTCTAAACTTTTGACAAATAAGTTTAACACCGTCCTTTTGCACAACACTTGAGTCATTTGGAAACTCTTAATGGGATAAAGGTCACCTAACCATTTAGAGGGAACTTGTGATTTAAGGTGGGGATACCACATTGGTGGGATAAAGGTCACCTAACCACTTATGTGGGTAAACTCACACGTGTGTGCAAGTAGGGTAACTTGATTTGCAAACCATGTTAAATGGATCACCTAAATATGGTTTCCAAATGGTGTTGATGGGATTAACGTGCCGACTTTACATATGATGTTTAAAGTCGATCCCATACCTCTAGAAGTTGCAAATAGTTGCAACCGTCAATCGTTGACCACCTTATTAATTTAAATCATGGGATAAAGGTCACCTAACCACAATTTAAATGTAATGTTGGGTTCTAGATTTTAATATAAAATGTCCTTAAAAGGTATAAATTATTAAAAAAAGCAATATCGAAATACTAAATAGATCTTTGTTAAATTTTGTAGATGGCCACCAATAATGACAATCATGATAACTCATCCGCGTCCACCCAATCATTACGAGCGATCCTCCAAAAGGAACGTCTAAATCATAATAATTTCATTGATTGGTATCGAAACTTGAGAATCGTTCTCAAGCAAGAGAGAAGATCATATGTTTTAGACGACCCTATCCCCGATCAGCCTACTGAGGATGATGAGGAGGCCTACAACGATTGGCTGAAGTACACTGAGGACTCCGTCCAAGTGTCTTGTCTCATGCTAGCGAGCATGACTCCGGATCTCCAAAAGGAGTATGAACATCACGGAGCTTATGACATGATAACCCAGCTGAAGGAAACGTTCCAACAGCAAGCAAGGGTTGAGCGCTTCGAAACGGTTCGAGCACTCCATGCATGTCGTATGGACGACAACCAATCTGTTTCATCTTATGTACTTAAGATGAAAAGTCATATTGACCGCCTCGAGAGGCTTAATTGTCCCGTCTCGAAGGAATTGGCCACGGATTTGATCCTAAATGGCCTTACCAAGAAGTTCGAGACATTTGTGTTGAATTACAACATGAATGCATGGGACAAGAGCATTGGTGAGCTTCACTCAATGCTTAAAACGGCCGAGGCGGCCATGGGTAAAAGGGTTTTACCCGTTCTCACCATCAATGAAGGTGGGAACAAGAAAAGGCCTCATCCCACACCCAAGGCAAAGGTTGCCAAGGGCAAGGGACCCGTATGGGGAAAAGGGAAAAGGGTGGTAAGGGTACCACCCAAACCACAGGAGAAGAAGCAAAAGGTTGCTACCAATGACCCATGTTTCAAGTGTGGGGAGATTGGACATTGGGCAAGAAATTGTCTGTCCATCTCCAAGAGTTGAAAGCAAAGAGGGATGTCGGGCAGACCTCAGGTACAATATACATGATTCATATTGATCTTAATGTTACATCTTCTAACACACAGGTATTAGATACCGGATGTGGAACTCATATTTGCAATTTGTTGCAGGGGTTCACAAGAAGTAGGGACTTCAATCAAGGGGATGTTAGTCTCTTCATGGGCAATGGAACCAAAGTCCAAGTTGAAGCTCGTGGGGACTACATCCTAAAACTTCCAAGTGGCTTGGATGTTATTTTAAAGAATGTTTTGTATGCTCCTTGTTTGACTAGGAACATTATTTCTGTATCCCAATTAAGACATTATGATTATGTATTATCTTTTGTTGAAAATGATATTCATGTTTCTTTAAATGATATGTTCTATTTTAAAGCTATTCCCATTAATGGTATTTATGAATTGGTTCATGAAAATTCTTTAAATAGTTCATTGTACCAAACTAACACCAAGAAACTCAAGTTGGATTTGAGTGATTCCTATCTTTGGCATTGTCGTCTTGGTCATATAAACAAGAAACGTATACAAACACTTCAAAAGAATGGTCTTTTAAAAACGAATGAATGTGATTCATTTGATGTATGTGAATCTTGTTTACAAGGTAAAATGACTATGGCACCCTTTAGTGGAACTAACGAAAGGGCAAAAGATTTATTAGGAATCATACATTCGGATGTATGTGGTCCTTTTAAGCCAATGACTAGGAATGGTGAAAGATACTTCATTACCTTTACCAACGATTATAGTCGCTATGGGTATGTGTACTTATTGAGGCACAAAGATGAAGCTTTTGAAATGTTCAAAATCTTCAAGAATGAAGTGGAAAATCAACTCAACAAGTCATTTAAAGTTCTCCGTACCGATAGAGGAGGTGAATACCTAAGTGATGCTTTTCAAGATCATCTTAGAAGTTGTGGGATTGTCTCACAACTCACTCCACCTGGAACACCACAACACAATGGTATGTCTGAGAGGAGGAATCAAACCTTATTGGATATGGTCCGATCTATGATGGCTAGAAGCACATTGCCTCTATCATTTTGGGGTTTTGCTTTGCTCTCCGCGGCCCGTATTCTAAATATGGCCCCAACCAAAAAGGTGGAAAGGACACCTTTTGAGATATGGCATAGAAGAGTTCCATCCCTATCATACTTAAGGGTCTGGGGTTGTGAGGCTTATGTTAAGACTCCCACCCCAAAAAAATTGGAAGTCCGATCCACCAAGTGTATCTTTATTGGATATCCTAGAGATTATATGGGATATTATTTCTATGATCCACTGGAACAAAAGGTGTGTGTTGCCAGAAAGGGTGAGTTCTTAGAAGCAAAGTTCCTTATGGAAGGAACTAGCAGTAGAACAGTGGATCTTGAGGAGGATCAAGAACCACAACCTGATGCACGTTTGGTTGAAACTAGCACTCAACATGAGGATGTTGAGGATGATCAAGTGGTTGATCAATACACACAAAACGTTCACAGAAGTGCAGAAACTAGTAATCCACCTGAAAGATACGGATTTTTCATGGATGGATGCTATGTGGTAGATTCAGATGAACCAACCACATTCCATGATGCAATGTCCAATTTGGATTGTGAAAAATGGCTTGAGGCCATGAACGTTGAGATGCAATCCATGTATGACAATCAAGTTTGGGAACTTGTTGTACCACCTCTTAATTCCAAGGTAGTTGGAAGTAAGTGGGTTTTCAAGAAGAAAACCGATATGCATGGAAACTTGGATACTTATAAAGCTAGACTTGTAGCAAAGGGTTTCACTCAAACTCAAGGGGTTGATTATGATGAAACCTTCTCACCTGTTGCGATGCTAAAGTCTATAAGGATATTGTTTGCCATAGCTGCTCATTATGATTATGAGATTTGGCAAATGGATGTCAAAACGGCTTTCCTAAATGGATATCTTGAGGAAGATGTCTATATGGTTCAGCCTGAAGGTTTTGTCGATCCAAAACATCCTAATAAAGTATGCAAGTTAAAGAAATCAATCTATGCATTGAAACAAGCATCGAGAAGCTGGAATCATCGTTTTGATGAGGAGGTAAAGAAATTTGGCTTCATCAAAAACGCTGATGAGGCTTGTGTGTATAAGAAGGCTAGTGGGATGTGACATCCGTCACCTTAAGGTCCGTCAATTAACGTGTTTGTCCGTTATCTATTCCTTGATCGGTCATCCCTCATCCTTATTTGACTCTTTATGTGGATATCATGTATGCATTATTATCGTTGTATGTGCATTCGTTATAACCATATGTTAACCTTAAAAGACTTTTAAAACTTTCATTTTAAAAACCGTCAAATATATCATTTTATTTATATATTAAATGTTTTTAACATAACCAATTCTTAAGTCATGACAACATTAAATGTACTTTTACAATTACAATAAAGCATCTAATAAAGTCGTTTTTCAACCGAACCAAATTTGGGAAAACTCGGGGGTTAAGTGCAGGGACTAAACTTGTAATTTTGCAAACTTGGGCTGGGTATAAATACCCCTCTTACCAGCCCTAAGCCTTCACATTCACCATCTTCTTCATCTTCATCCTCTACGCACACAAAATCACCATTCTAGCACCAAATCCAACCCGAGAGGTCTTGTTTTCTTCGTCTAGACACCGTCTACAGCTTAGACTACTCATTTCTAGCAGGTAGTCGTCTTTGTTTGTCCGTTTTCTAGCCATTTCACGGCTGTCCAAAACTAGGGTTTCGGGTGTTCGGGTTCAACCCGTACACACAAGGTCGTATGGGTGCGTGTGAGGTCTCTTTGCTTGTGTTTCATGTTTGTGTATGTTTGTTGAGTGATTCTGGAGGTCCTTGTGGTGTAAAACCCGTGTTTAGAGCAGCTCGGGGGCTGCTCATCCCGACCACAGTCGCGATTCTGCAGATCAGGCGACTGGGTCATCCATGCGATTGAGCCGTGCGACTGAGTGGTTCGTGCGATTGAATCATGCGTTTGAGGCAATCGCGCGACTGGGTTGTGTGACTAGGCATGTCGTGCGACTGAGTTGTGCGACTGAGTGTCTGTATGCGATTGAGTCATGCGTGCGAATGAGTGTATGCGATTGAGTCATGCGACTGAGTGATTGTATGCGATTGAGTCAGGTGACCGACTGAATGAGTGCGAATGTGCGTGATTCGCACGGCTGGAGTCCAATCGCACGAATGAAGGTTCAATCGTACGAAAGTAGCTAATTCGCACGATTGAAGGTTGATTCGTGCGTATGGAGGTTGAGTCGTGCGATTGGGTGTTGTGTGGTACGACTGAAGGCCAGTCATACGAATGAAGGCTCAATCGTACGAATGAAGCTGATTCGCACGATTGAGGGTTGATTCGTACGAATGGAGGTTGAGTCGTGCGTTTGGCCTTGTTATGCGACTGAAATTGTTGTGTTTGATCCCCTTGTGCGTGGTGTGAGTATGACGTGTGATGTTGAGGTAACATTAACATAATAAGCCATTGTTCAGCCACAAAGATTAAAGTCAACGCGAAAAGGGCACACATACTATTTTTAACAAATTTAAACCAACGCTTTACAACGATCAATTGACTTATAACTATCGACACTTATTCAATGCTTCATCGATAACAATGAGACTTTTACTTAAATATCATCATCAATGACGACAATGTCTTGTACTTGGATCTACATAAGATCTAGTATGTGTGTCAGTCTGTATGTGTTATACGCGAGCCAGCCGATACGACCCGAACCGACCCATCATTATTGCGCGCATATATTTATATCATATCATTAATGCTTTACAATAACTATAAATAGGTGTTTGACTGTTTATTTGCATTCAACATTTAGGATACATCGATCATACATACTTACCACTTAACAAGTGAGTTTCGTGGCCCTTTTTTACGCTTATACATTATTTCAATCATTTACAACTTGGGGAAAAGTATGCTTACTCATTTTCAATGCTGTACAATTTACATACATTTTACATACAAGGAATCAACGTGATACTGTGTTGCAAGTACTATTTGATACATGCTTGGGTCTGCTGTGTGGTTCTATCTTTGCAACTATTTAATTCCAGTGTGGGAACAGACGGTTAGGTATTGGTAGTACTACTGGGTTGACGCCCCCACCCTCGTTCGATGGTATACTAGTTGGTACCATCAGTGGCAAGGAACGGGCCCTTGGGTGAATATATGCCGACAATTTCTTTGTGTACGTCGCTAGGTTTGGTTGCAAAGCTCATGTCATGTGAATTTACTTGTGTATATAACTGTATTCACGGTATTCCATTACGTTTATTTATACAGCATCACTTACATTTTTATTACATAAACCTGCGAGCTCACCAACAATTATGTTGACCGTTTTAAGCATATCTTTTCAGGTGATCATGCAAGTCCGGGAATCTAGGAGTGCTGCCTTAGTGGAGACCCTAGGATGCATTTTTGGGACTTAACATGTTTTGATAAACAATCTTTTGAACAATGTTAACGCTTGTAAACAATTATCATCTTTTGAAACTTGTTCCCGGGTTGTGGGAATTAATATTTACAATTTCATCTTATGTGATTATGTGTTATCATTATCATGTTGCTTATGGCTATGTTGTCATGAACATTGACTAAACACGACACAAGTCCCCTTGTTGTCGGGTGTCGTCATGACACGCTTGTCGTCATTTATGTATATTGCTCTCTATCATTTACCATGTGTTATGACGATCCCGGTCTCGTTACATCCCCGTGTTTCCGCTTTTAGCGGGGGTGTGACAGATTGGTATCAGAGCCATTGGTTATAGAGAATTAGGCAATACGCTTGACCTAGACTATAACCTAGGAACCTTCATGTAGATTTGCATGCTAGGACTCTGTATGCATATTATATCTCGTGTATGTGTTCCTCGCTGCTTGATTTGTTCATCTATTTGTTATGTGATCTTTCCACCCTATGAGAGAGCCCTTGTGCTCACTCTTTTATGGGATGCTTCCATTGGATCTTCCGTTCCCTCTGCGCGCCGAGTTAGTTTATCAGATCCGGGTATTACACCCGAAGAGATCTTCACAGATCATGCTATTGCGCTTGACCTTGGACATTGAGATTAACCCTGAGGAGGTTATCTGAAACCTCGGAAGAGGAGGAAATAGACAACCTCCGCTAGACTAAACGTGATTGTATGCATGGACTTACAACTGTTGTGATGGAATATCATTGAAACGTTATCAATTCATGGTGTGAGAACTGCACGAATTGCATGCGATGTGTGATATTGACATGGAATACTGAACATGATGAGTGTTATGGATATACACTTTCAATTGATTTAAGCTTATGTGTTTACTTTTCTATGATTAGAACATGCCGCCTCGAAGAGTTACCCGTAGTAATAGTGGCGGGAGTGAAGCCCCAAGGGGCAGAGGCAGAGGCATAGGCAGAGCACCGAGAACAAATGATGCTCCTGCCAGTAACAGTCAAGGAACAGGGAATGCCGACATGGCAGCCCTGATCGCTCAGCAATTGGCCGCGCTGATTCCTACCATTGTGGCCCAAGTGAGCGACACACTCCAACAACACCACCCTCACGGGGATGGTGGCAACGATGATGGAGCCCAAGGAGGGATCGAAACTGAGACGGGAAACGGGAACCCGACCGGAAACGAGAGCAACCAGGAAACCAGAAATGGTGGTACAACCGGTGTGGAAACTGGGGTGGTTAATGCTCGTCGGGGATGTTCATACAAGGAGTTTGTGGCTTGCAAACCGAGGGAATTCGATGGGAAAGGTGGGGCGATAGCCCTAACCAGGTGGTTGGAAAAGATGGAGAAGGTGATTGATATTAGCGAGTGCCTCGACAGTCAAAGGATCAAGTATGCCACTTGTTCACTACAGGGTAAGGCCCTAACCTGGTGGAACACCCAGGTTCAAGCTCGAGGAAGAGAGTCTGCGATGTAGATGTCGTGGGATGAGTTCAAAGCCTTGATCACTGAGGAATACTGCCCTCTCAACGAGATGTAGAAGTTAGAGCATGAGTTTTGGAATCATGCCATGGTGGGGGCAGGGCATGCAGCTTATACTGACCGTTTTCATGAGCTGGCAAGATTGGTTCCACATCTGGTTACGCCGGAATCAAAGAGGATCGAGAGGTACATTTGGGGACTCACGCCTCAAATTAGAGCGATGGTCACAGCAGCCGCTCCTCCTACTATTCAGAGCGCAATTCTGAAAGCTGGCGCTTTGACTGATGAGATGGTTAGAACTGGGGTCTTGGGCAGAGGAACCGAGAAGAGAAAGGATGTTGGGGAGTCGAGCCGGTCGAGTGCCGGAAAATTTGAGAAGAGGTCTAAACAGACCAGGAATTTCGTGGCTGTGTCTCAGGCCAGGAGAGAGTATGTGGGGCCGCACCCCAAATGTGACAGGTGCAATTATCATCATCCCCCAGGGACGCAGTGCCGGGTGTGCGCGAACTGTAGGCGCCCAGGACATTTGGCAAGAGATTGCAGAACTGCGCTGAATCTGGTAGCACCCGTCAACGCGGTTAACCCCGCCGGGAATGCAAGGGCTTGTTTTGAGTGTGGAAGCCCTGATCACTACAGGAACATGTGCCCCAGGCTGAATCGGGCACCGGGTCAACAGGGGAACAACCAGCAACAGGTGATGGCCATAGCTGGGAATCAAGGCCCGACTACTCAGGGGAACGCAGCTCGGGGACGTGCATTCGTCATTGGAGCCAATGATGCTCGTCAGGACCTGAATGTTGTCACGGGTACGCACTTACTCAATCATCACTTCGCATCTATATTATTTGATACTGGAGCAGACAATAGTTTTATCTCTGCCGAGTTTGTGCAATTGCTTGATTTAAGTCCTAGTAGGCTAGAAACTAGCTACTCTGTAGAAATGGCCAATGGTAGAGTTGTTCAGGCCGATGAGATTATTAGGAAGTGTACGTTGACGCTGGAGGATCATGCCTTCGATATAGATTTGATACCCTTTGAGTTAGGAAGCTTCGATGTGATTGTGGGTATGGATTGGTTGTCGCAAAATGGAGCAGAGATTGTTTGTCGAGACAAAGTAGTACGTATCCCTATGCCAAACGGGGAAGTACTCAAGGTTCAGGGAGAACGACCGGGCAAGAACTTAAAGCTTATTTCCTGCATGAAAGCACGCCAGAGTTTACGGAAGCAGTGCTACGCTTTTCTGGCTCATGTGGTTGAAAAGAAAGACGAAGAAAGGAAACTGGTGGATATTCCAGTGGTACGGGATTACCCAGAAGTATTTCCAGATGACTTGTCTGGTTTTCCTCCTCCACAACAGGTGGAATTCCGTATTGAGTTGGTTCCTGGAGCTACACCGGTAGCGAAAACGCCATATCGACCGGCGCCATCCGAGATGCAAGAGTTGTCTAGTCAGTTACAGGAACTACTGGAGAAGGGTTTTATTCGACCGAGCCATTCACCGTGGGGAGCACCGGTACTATTTGTCAAGAAGAAGGATGGATCATTCCGTATGTGCATCGATTACCGTGAACTGAACAAGTTGACGGTGAAGAACCGATATCCTCTCCCTAGGATCAACGATTTATTTGATCAGCTGCAAGGAGCTTCGTATTTTTCAAAGATCGATCTTCGTTCTGGTTATCATCAGCTAAGGGTTTTCGAGGACGACATACCGAAGACTGCGTTCAGGACTCGTTATGGGCACTATGAGTTCTTGGTCATGCCGTTCGGATTGACTAACGCAATAGCTGTGTTCATGGATCTAATGAATCGGGTGTGCAAACCTTACTTGGATAAGTTTGTGATCGTGTTCATAGACGATATACTTATCTACTCCCGATCAAAAGAGGATCATGTAGAACATCTTCGGGCTCTTCTGGAGCTGCTACGCGAAGAGAAACTTTTCGCCAAGTTTTCAAAGTGTGAATTCTGGTTGCGGGAAGTGAAGTTTTTGGGTCACGTGGTTAACAAGGACGGGATTCACGTAGATCCCGGCAAGATCGAAGCGGTGAAGAAGTGGGATACGCCCCAGACGCCATCAGAGATACGGCAATTTTTAGGATTGGCCGGTTATTATCGTCGTTTCATCGCGAACTTTTCAAAGATCGCTCAACCGTTAACCCTGCTTACACAGAAAGACAAGAAGTTTGATTGGGGTTATGCACAAGAACAAGCGTTCCAAACATTGAAAGAGAAGTTGTGCAACGCGCCAATATGTCTCTCCCAGACGGAACCAATGATTTTGTGGTTTACTGCGATGCGTCACATCAAGGATTGGGATGTGTATTGATGCAGAAGGACAAGGTGATTGCCTACGCTTCGCGACAGCTGAAAGTGCACGAAAAGAACTACACCACTCATGATCTTGAGTTGGGCGCTGCAGTATTTGCACTCAAAATTTGGAGGCATTACCTGTATGGCACCAAATGCATCATCTTCACCGATCATAAGAGCCTTCAACATATTCTGGATCAGAAGGAACTCAATATGCGCCAACGACGTTGGGTAGAACTTCTTAGTGACTACGACTGTGAAATCCGGTATCATCCGGGGAAAGCTAACGTGGTGGCTGATGCCTTAAGCCGTAAAGAACGTGTGAAACCACTGCGTGCACGAGCGTTAGGATTGACCATCCAAACCAACTTGAAAGCTCAGATCCAAATTGGACAAAGTGAGGCATTGAAAGAAGAAAACCTTGCGGGAGAAGAGTTCCGGGGGTTGGATAAACAGATGATTCGCAAGGATGACGGTATTCAGTACTTCATGGATCGCATATGGGTACCCAAATGGGGAGGTGTTCGAGCCTTAGTCATGGATGAAGCCCACAAGACGTGATATTCTATTCATCCTGGTGCAGAAAAGATGTATCACGATCTCAAGGATCTGTACTGGTGGCCAGGCATGAAGAAAGACATTGCCTTATACGTCAGCCGATGCTTGACGTGTTCGAAAGTCAAAGCTGAACATCAGAAACCATCGGGATTATTACAGCAACCTGAAATTTCCGAGTGGAAATGGGAGAACATAGCTATGAATTTCATTACCAAACTCCCTAGAACAAGCAGCTGTCATGACTCGATATGGGTCATTGTGGATCGAATGACAAAGTCAGCACATTTCTTGCCTATCCGAGAAGATTACAAGATGGATAAGTTGGCGAGATTGTATATCAAAGAGGTCGTGACGCGGCACGGGGTGCCGGTGTCAATCATATCCGACCGTGATAGCCGATTCACTTCACGTTTTTGGCAGACACTACAGAAAGCGATGGGCACTCGGTTAGACATGAGTACAGCCTATCACCCTCAAACAGATGGCCAAAGTGAACGAACTATACAGACGCTAGAAGACATGTTGAGAGCGTGTGTAATCGATTTTGATGGTAGTTGGGATGCTCATTTACCGTTGATTGAGTTCTCCTACAACAACAGCTACCATACAAGCATTGGATGTGCTCCATTTGAAGCGTTGTGTGGAAGGAAATACAGATCTCCCGTTTGTTGGGCCGAAATTGGTGAAAGTCAACTAACAGGCCCTGAGATCATTCAAGAAACAACAGACAAGATTTTCCAAATCAAAGATCGACTTAAAGCCGCGCGAGATCGCCAAAAGAGCTATGCCGACAATCGTCGGAAGCCTCTAGAATTCAATGTTGGGGATCGTGTGTTACTCAACGTCTCCCCTTGGAAAGGAGTCGTTTGATTCGGAAAGAAAGGGAAGTTAGCCCCAAGATACATTGGACCATTTGAGATCACTGAAAGGATCGGTCCAGTGGCTTACCGGTTGAGGTTGCCACAAGAGCTTAGCGGTGTGCATGATACTTTTCACGTGTCAAACCTCAAGAAATGTTTGGCCGATGAATCCCTTCACGTGCCAATCGAGGAAATCAAGATTGACGACAAGCTTCATTTTGTTGAAGAACCCATTGAGATCATGGATCGAAAGGTCAAGCAACTGAAGCGCAGTATGATACCTATTGTTCGCGTAAGGTGGAATTCAAAACGAGGGCCAGAGTTTACATGGGAACGTGAAGATCAGATGAAACTCAAATATCCACATCTTTTCGAGGATGACACTCTTGGACCTAACTCCAGCTGAATTTCGGGACGAAATTCTCTCAACTGGGGAATACTGTGACATCCGTCACCTTAAGGTCCGTCAATTAACGTGTTTGTCCGTTATCTATTCCTTGATCGGTCATCCCTCATCCTTATTTGACTCTTTATGTGGATATCATGTATGCATTATTATCGTTGTGTGTGCATTCGTTATAACCATATGTTAACCTTAAAAGACTTTTAAAACTTTCATTTTAGAAACCGTCAAATATATCATTTTATTAATATATTAAATGTTTTTAACATAACCATTTCTTAAGTCATGACAACATTAAATGTACTTTTACAATTACAATAAAGCATCTAATAAAGTCGTTTTTCAACCGAACCAAATTTGGGAAAACTCGGGGGTTAAGTGCAGGGACTAAACTTGTAATTTTGCAAACTTGGGCTGGGTATAAATACCCCTCTTACCAGCCCTAAGCCTTCACATTCACCATCTTCTTTATCTTCATCCTCTACACACACAAAATCACCATTCTAGCACCAAATCCAACCCGAGAGGTCTTGTTTTCTTCGTCTAGACACCGTCTACAGCTTAGACTACTCATTTCTAGCAGGTAGTCGTCTTTGGTTGTCCGTTTTCTAGCCATTTCACGGCTGTCCAAAACTAGGGTTTCGGGTGTTCGGGTTCAACCCGAACACACAAGGTCGTATGGGTGCGTGTGAGGTCTCTTTGCTTGTGTTTCATGTTTGTGTATGTTTGTTGAGTGTTTCTGGAGGTCCTTGTGGTGTAAAACCCGTGTTTAGAGCAGCTCGAGGGCTGCTCATCCCGACCACAGTCGCGATTCTGCAGATCAGGCGACTGGGTCATCCATGCGATTGAGCCGTGCGACTGAGTGGGTCGTGCGACTGAATCATGCGTTTGAGGCAATCGCGCGACTGGGTTGTGCGACTAGGCATGTCGTGCGACTGAGTTGTGCGACTGAGTGTCTGTATGCGATTGAGTCATGCGTGCGAATGAGTGTATGCGATTGAGTCATGCGATTGAGTGATTGTATGCGATTGAGTCAGGTGACCGACTGAATGAGTGCGAATGTGCGTGATTCGCACGGCTGGAGTCCAATCGCACGAATGAAGGTTCAATCGTACGAAAGTAGCTAATTCGCACGATTGAAGGTTGATTCGTGCGTATGGAGGTTGAGTCGTGCGATTGGGTGTTGTGTGGTACGACTGAAGGCCAGTCATACGAATGAAGGCTCAATCGTACGAATGAAGCTGATTCGCACGATTGAGGGTTGATTCGTACAAATGGAGGTTGAGTCGTGCGTCTGGCCTGTTATGCGACTGAAATTGTTGTGTTTGATCCCCTTGTGCGTGGTGTGAGTATGACGTGTGATGTTGAGGTAACATTAACATAATAAGCCATTGTTCGGCCACAAAGATTAAAGTCAACGCGAAAAGGGCATACATACTATTTTAAACAAATTTAAACCAACGCTTTACAATGATCAATTGACTTATAACTATCGACACTTATTCAATGCTTCATCGATAACAATGAGACTTTTACTTAAATATCATCATCAATGACGACAATGTCTTGTACTTGGATCTACATAAGATCTAGTACGTGTGTCAGTCTGTATGTGTTATACGCGACCCAGCCGATACGACCCGAACCGACCCATCATTATTGCGCGCATATATTTATATCATATCATTAATGCTTTACAATAACTGTCAATAGGTGTTTGACTGTTTATTTGCATTCAACATTTGGGATACATCGATCATACATACTTACCACTTAACAAGTGAGTTTCGTGGCCCCTTTTTACGCTTATACAATATTTCAATCATTTACAACTTGGGGGAAAAGTATGCTTACTCATTTTCAATGCTGTACAACTTACATACATTTTACATACAAGGAATCAACGTGATACTGTGTTGCAAGTACTATTTGATACATGCTTGGGTCTGCTGTGTGGTTCTATCTTTGCAACTATTTAATTCCAGTGTGGGAACCGACGGTTAGGTATTGGTAGTACTACTGGGTTGACACCCCCACCCTCGTTCGATGGTATACTAGTTGGTACCATCAGTGGCAAGGAACGGGCCCTTGGGTGAATATATGCCGACAATTTCTTTGTGTACGTCGCTAAGTTTGGTTGCAAAGCTCATGTCATGTGAATTTACTTGTGTATATAACTGTATCACGGTATTCCATTACGCTTATTTATACAGCATCACTTACATTTTTATTACATAAACCTGCGAGCTCACCAATAATTATGTTGACCGTTTTAAGCATATCTTTTCAGGTGATCATGCAAGTCCAGGAATCTAGGAGTGCTGCCTTAGTGGAGACCCTAGGATGCATTTTTGGGACTTAACATGTTTTGATAAACAATCTTTTGAACAATGTTAACGCTTGTAAACAATTATCATCTTTTGAAACTTGTTCCCGGGTTGTGGGAATTAACATTTACAATTTCATCTTATGTGATTATGTGTTATCATTATCATGTTGCTTATGGCTATGTTGTCGTGAACATTGACTAAACACGACACAAGTCCCCTTGTTGTCGGGTGTCGTCATGACACGCTTGTCGTCATTTATGTATATTGCTCTCTATCATTTACCATGTGTTATGATGATCCCGGTCTCGTTACATCCCCGTGTTTCCGCTTTTAGCGGGGGTGTGACATGGGAGCACAATAACTTTCCTGGTATTGTATGTTGATGACATACTACTATTTGGAAATGACATTCCAACCTTGGAAGGTGTAAAAACCTGGCTTGGAAGTTGTTTTTCCATTAAGGATCTTGGAGAGCAGCCTATATTCTGGGAATAAAGAACTATAGGGATAGATCAAGGCGGTTGATTGGTTTGAATCAAAGTGCATACATTGATAAGATCTTGAAAAGGTTCAAGATGGAGAACTCTAAGAAAGGTACCGTACCTATTCAAAGAGGAACGATATTGAGTACGACTCAATGTCCTAGCTCAAAGGATGAGCAAGATAAAATGAAGGCAGTCCCATACGCATGTGCTATTGGATCCATCACGTATGCAATGATATGCACTCGACCGGACGTGTCATGCGCCTTAAGCATGACAAGTCGTTACCAGCAAAATCCTGGAAACAGTCATTGGATGGCTGTTAAGAACATACTTAAGTACCTAAGGATGACAAGAGATATGTTCCTAATCTATGGATCTGGTGATGAGGAACTCGTTGTAAAAGGTTACACGGATGCGAGTTTCCAAACCGATCGTGATGATTCTCGGTCACAATCGGGATATATTTTCATTCTGAATGGAGGAGCGGTCTCATGGAAGAGCTCCAAACAGGATGTGGTGGCTCTATCAATTACAGAATCAGAATATGTCGCCGCCTCATTGGCAGCTCAAGAAGCTGCATGGTTGAAGAAATTCATTGCCGATCTAGGGGTTGTCCCTTCCATTCAGGAACCCCTAGAGATCTTTTGTGATAACGAGGGTGCGATTGCTCAAATCAAGGAACCTCGTGCTCATCAAAAGACTAGGCACATTGAGCGGAGATTCAACTACATACGAGATGAAGTTGAAAAGGGAAAGATATGTATTCGCAAAGTTCACACGGATCAAAACATTGCGGATCCTCTCACGAAGCTTCTTGAAAAGGCAAAGCATGAAGGTCATACTTGTGCCATGGGACTTCGATATTCTAGTGATTGGATTTGATATGTAAATTTTGTATTTGGATATGTGGAACTCTTTATTATTTGAATAAAATTATTTGGTTATAATGTTTCAATTAATGTTCCATTTAGCATGTTTAATCCATGAGTAAATTGTTTACTCTAAATGTCCGTAGTCGTTCATACTTGTGGGAACAAGTGTGAGGGTAAGATTATTATGAACCTGGATTGGTTGATATTCATAAGGATGAATATAGAGCAGTAGGTTGCTGCAAGGTCATAGATATTTGTGGGATACAATATTGGACTAACCCGCATCTCAAATTTTACTACAGGAATCTCATTGAGTGATCATAAGTAAATTTGAGGAAAGGCGAATATCATTTGGTATATCCGAAAGAGATACATATTGGTTTGATATTCACCAAGTATTATACCTTGAGCTCATTCTTCACTGTCCGGAAATAGTGGACAGCACATAAGGGTATGTTCAGGTATGACACGAGTGTTTGTGAGAAACGTATGTAGTCAAGATGGAATTTGTTCCTCTTATTCGTTGAGAGCAGAGCAAGATGTCTAAGGCCTGCTTAAGTTAAATCAACAAGGAATGATCACTCTGTGTCCTTGGATTTAACATGACATCTGTAACAAAAGGATAAATGATTGATTTCACCTAAATCATTTCAAGTAGGGTACTTGAAAGGGATGATGTTATTGAATGGCTATAAGTCATGCGTATTAAGGGTAGTAAACCGTTGTTAGGCGGTATTTACTGCTTGTATCAATCTTCTATGAATCTTGGGCAAGTGGGAGATTGTAGGATTCTATGTGCCCAAGACACTTAGAAATTGATGTGGTTAGTACGTATGATCGAAGTCGGGTTATACCCAATGACAAGCTTAGCAAACACCAATTAATATATAATTGATGATATGATCATGCAATAAATATTTACACCAAATTTAAAAATGGGTTTCTAAATAAGTTGCATATGAGATGGAACAAATTATAAGGATAATTTGTTAATGAGTTTATTGTTATTTTTGTCATTTAAAAGGGTTTAAATAACATTAATAACATATGAGTGCACTTTAATTAAATGTTTAATTAAAGAAGACATATGTCACATTTTAAATAAGTCTAGTAGATGACTTATTAATGTGTGACAAAAGACTAGTTTTAATATTGTGTGTGTTCAAATTTAAGTGGGAAACCTTGGTTTTTAAAAACATTTGGCCCGCCCCCCCCCCCCCTTAATTTTTATTGGACCTTTGTTGCCTTGAAACACACATAAGTTTAACTAGTCTTGCACTCCTAATTCTCCTCTCTATATACATGCAAGAACATCAAAAATTCATCTCTCTCTCTCACAAAAGCTACGGCCAGGGGCAGCAGCATTAGGAGGTTTTGAGAGCTATTTTGTGTTGTTTTGGTGTTGAATCTTCCTAACAAGAAGGTGCTTTGCAAGGAGGCTTGGGGTATACAAGCTTGAGGGCTCCTTTTCTTGGAGTCTTGGCTGATTTTGGGCATCTCCATCTTCATCAAACATCCATTTTTTGGTCGACTATAAGCTGCAGTAAGGTAGTTTATGGCAGCCCCTTGTGGCTGTCATATTATGTTGTTTTATGTTCTCATAGCATGCTCATTCACATACAATGATCCTTTGACTTATGGTTTTGTTTCCTACATAAATATGGTCACTTAAGAACATGATATTTTCAGCTTACAAACAATGTAATAATGTTAAACTTCCGCTGCGTTTTACAAAGTTTAAGTGGTTAAACTATGTCTTGTGTTCTAACAAACCCCTTCAATGAGATCTTGACCCTACTGCTCAAAACACAATCATATAATTATTCATTTTTTGAGAGTAGGCCATTTATTACACTTGTTGTAAAACTTCTATTGTTTGATACATGCCAAGACCATAAGTAAGATATTTGCACATAAATGACAAATGCAATCTAGGAAACCCTTTTACTTGTTATCTTTTGTTTACTATTATACGCCCTAAGCATTAGAGTCATGTTGAGCCTTTAACTATTCTTTTGTTGAACCCGATACATTAATACCTAGTTATTAGTTAATAACCGACCATGAAACCATTCAAAATGAAGGAGCATCCAAAGTCAATATATAGAATATATATAATTATATAAATATATAGATATAATATATATATATATA
Source organism: Flaveria ramosissima (assembly GCA_025215565.1). Lineage (NCBI taxonomy): Eukaryota > Viridiplantae > Streptophyta > Magnoliopsida > Asterales > Asteraceae > Flaveria > Flaveria ramosissima. The sequence goes on from CM046034.1 coordinate 31,024,181, forward strand.
TATATATATATATATATATATATATATATATATATATATATACTAGTAGGAAACCCGCGCGATGCGGCGACAACAATATGCATCGTGATACTTGTTTTTTATTAGTTTATCAAGTTTCTCGTGATATATTGTATAGTACTTCTGTTAGTTACTTTTTCCTAGCAATGGTATTGTCTATCTATGTCATGTTATCTCAATTAATAATAACACACGAGTTTAAAAATAAAAATCCAAACACACAAGTTATAAAATATTAGTCATAAACATAGTAATTTAAAAAAAATATTTATGTCAACTATATAGTTCGATAACCATTCCTTATCGGTCGTAAGTCTTACATATCTCATTACCTCATATGTTGATTCGACCATTGTTCGTTATCAAAACTAATACGATACGGAGGTTATTTGTTGTTTCATAATTCATTGATGAATCACAGCTAGATCCAACATTCTTTTTAAGTGTGCTTAGTTGTTAAGGTTACTTAACGTGTGTTGTTAGGTTTACGGCAACATTAAAAAAATTAATATATGAACCATATCTAGATATAAACACAAAAATCTAATATATTTTAATGATCCAACTCAATCCAGTAAACAAAAGTTCAATGAATCAGCTCGATTCAGTAATTAAAAAAAAGTTGAGACCCGACTCAATCTACTTGGAGTTTTCAATGGTTCGACTCAAAATTTCCCAATTGGAGTTTTCAATGGATTATGAGCGGATTCATAATTAAGGGTTGCTCAGCTGTGTGGCCATAATACGAATGGTTACGAATGCGATAGCGGATGACACGTGAAACATGGATGTTTTAACCACCAATGCAGCATGCATCATCTTTAATTGAATTACTCAAGTTGCATTTTGATCAAAAAATAATCCTTGAATAAGCATAATATGCTCCATGAAGAAGCCTGGAAACCTTTTCATATTCAGGCTGAAAAATAACTCAAAAACAATAAGCAAACTTTGCACCTACGAAAAGAAATGACACAACCAAATAGGGTTTAACAAACATATAGTCTCCTGTCTGTATAAAAGTTAGTTTCATGTATGCTTATAGCTTGTTTCCATAAATACAACATTAAATACTTTAAACTTAAGGGGGAAATGACACTAAAAACACATGTACATAGAAATTAAGCTTAATGAGTTTTTAATTGGGCAGACGCATGATCATGTTACGAATGATGTCCTAGAATTTGTGACATGTGATCTTTGACATTGTAATTTAAATGCAGTAATTAATTCAATTATACCTGTAGCCATAGATGATATTACCTATAACTATTTTACCTTACAATGTACCAATAGTCGCACAGTAGATCATAGTAGGTAGTCTTCAGCAATCCACACGTATAGCACAAATATTTCAACCCTTGATTGCCAAAATTACAACACAATTCCTTTAGCCTGAAAATAGAAATAGATTTATAGTTTACTACAAACTAATATATAGTGTAAAGAAAATAAGGGTCTTGGATTATAATTAACTTGATGTATTTAACAATCTATGTACCAGCTCACAATCAATATTGTACTTATTTTATTTCATGCAGTCAAAACTTGATGTATTTAATAATTTATGCACTAAAACAAAATATTATTGAAAGATCAATTGTATTGCAAACTAAAATCTACTTATAGAGAATGCTAAAATTTTAAATAGAATACCCATGACTCATCACTCATTATAGGTGAGGTAATAAATTTTGTAGAGTTACTGAGAGAACTTTAATGCAAATGAACTCAAGTTTAATAGCAATAAACACCATAAAACAATTTACTGTAACAATAGGGATCAAAATAATTAAAGAGATTAACCCTAACTCCAACTTATAATTCCTAAAATCGAAAGAAAGCTTAGAACAACTTACATTGTCTCTTTGGCAGACATGATAATGTCTTTTTGGTTTCTTCTTCTCTTCTGATATCAAATGCTCAACCTTGAGAAATATGTTAAAAACTAATGTATGTTAATAAAACACAACTAAATATTCAGTGTCTTCAATGAAAATTTCCTAAATTAACCCAAATAAAGCTTAGAGAAGAAATTCAGAAGCAAATTAAAGTCTGATGTCGAACCGACGACCTACACTTACCACAGTGGAAGTTGGGATGGAGGCTTTGCAGAAAGAATCAACACTGATGAGACAAATAAGAAGACGAAGAATTCGTATCAAGTGCATGTGATAAAGGATGGAAGCAACATGTGTTGGGGAAGAACAAGATGACGATGAAACCAGTTGGAGAAAGAGAGGGTGGATGGCGGTGGTCTTGGAACAACTCCGCTGGCCATATCTGAGGTCACAAAAAATGAGGACAAGGGGTAAGAGTTTTGTTGAGAGCCTACTAACTTTTTTGAATTTTGAATCTACCTTTTGTGTTAGGAGTATGCTTAACGTATTGTACCCAATGCTTCAAGAGTTGTAAAACTCTTAATTTTAAGAGTTTTGTGTAAAATGACATCTTTGTCCTTCCTATATGTATATTAATATAGTATATAGTATATATATATATATATATATATATATATATATATATATATATATATATATATATATATATATATATATATATATATATATATATATATATATATATATTATAAAAAATAAAATAAAAAGAGGGAGAAAAAGAAGTTGTTAAAATGGATCAAAGTGATCTAGCTTTGTTAGTCATGTTAATATGGATTGTTTAATAGTCTAGTTCGTCTTTTTATTTGTGTTGGCCACTCTTAAAAGCCAAAATTTCCTACCTTTACCTAAGCCCAAAAAACACCTGTAAGTCCTCTAGATATTTGCAAGGTCTATGTAAGTTGGTGGACGTGGGCAAGGTGTTATATTGGGTTATTGTGTGATTACACTAGTACATATTTTACTAGTTCAGATATAAATCAATAGAAGTGAATTATTATGAATGGTGTGTGCATGAGAATAAAATTTAAAAGCATGTTAGGCCTAGTTTGGTGATTTTCTATTTTGCTTGAATATAATTCACTTGCTAGAATGTAAATCTTTTGAACGATGTAACTCTTATGAATAAGGGTATGACCTTTTATCTTAACTAACCTTTAATAAGTAACTAGTGATGTGTATTTAGAATGAGAGGTTTATAAACTTCAATTGAGCTTTGCTTGAGAATAAGCAAAAGGTAAGTGTGGGGATTGTGATCGGGTGGTAAAAGTTCAATGTTTAAAGGCTTTATTTTGTGTTTTGTGTGTAAGTTTATGAGAATAGAGTTACTTGTGGGATATTATTGTGTTTGTAGGTTAGACATGAATTATATGAAGAAGTTGGAAGAAATGAGATGAAAATTGGAGCTCGGGAGGTGAAGAAATGTAAAAGTTCAATTCATGATTTGATTATTTAAACAAATTGATTATGTTTAAGCCTAATTTTAGTTTTTTATAACTTTAGTTTCCTTTAATCATTATGTTATTGATTATTAGAATTAGGGTACATAATTTTTGAATAAAGTCTTTTAAGATTTAATCCATATTTTATCTTAAATCTTATCATGTGTAGGCCACCATTAATAACTTCTAAATAGGTTAACTAAAGAACATAATGGAGGATCGGGTTTTGTCACTTAACACTTGTGATTCTCTCAAACTCACTTATAATATCACTCAAACAAGATGAAGCAATGCCTTTAACAAGAGTTGATAATAATATAATAAGTAATCAAAGGAACAAGCAAGTATTTTCAAGGTACTTGTATATATTACTTCTCAACTCAAGATTACAAGACACTTACAAGCATAAACAAGGTTTACAATGAGGAACTATATACTAGATCCTACAGCCGGTTATACTTGATACCAGCTGGAAACCTACGACTAAAGCATATACTACAATGCTATAGTTAAGGTATCTTAGATAAAGTATTATCTAAGATATGGTAGTCATGACATGTCCATGACTTACCTTTTGTCACCAACTAAAGATGACAACTGTACTTAACATAAAAAGGTAAACATTAGATTAAAGTATGGTTAACTACATGGCTTTTGAGGAAACGCCATGCAGTATCTCAGAGATTTGCAGCGGAGTGTCAGACAGACCATACTTATGTCTACTGGATAATAGAAGTGTCTTCCGAAGGTTAACTGGCTTCGGAAGAACAAGTTCTTCCGAAGCCACTTATACTTCGGAAGATGCTTCTATGCTTCCGAGGCTTTGAGGACTTGTTTATACTTCGGAAGTTGACTTCAGAACTTTGTCTTTAAGTCTTGATCTTCGGAAGTAGCTTCTTTATCTTCGGAAGTTGGAGTTTTCCTTCGGAAGTGTATTTTACACTTAGACTTCGGAAGAGCTCCTTCTTCCTTCCGAAGTTCCACACTTGGCTTCGGAAGTCCTTTGTATGTTGTACTCAAAATCTTCTAAGTGACATAGTTTTGGTTGCAACAGCCTCTCTAGATCCAACAAACTCCCCCTAGGCTGATGCTACCAAAACTTCACTTATTTCTGCTTCTCAAAACTTTCAGCACCAGGGACAAAAGATATTTGTCTGTCTCTCTGTTCTTCCCGGAAGTAGTGCTGAGAAGCTTGTACAAGTCATTCGTGGATAGGCGATCCAGTCTATCACTTTGAATGACATGTACCCTTTGTTGTGACCCCTGAAGAGAGTTAGTTGACGGGAGTTGTAGTCATACTCCCATCTAACTGTGGACTCAAGTTCAGGACCTTCAACCATTTGAAGAAAGGCTTTGCCTTTGGTTGCTGATCCTTTCCTTTCCTCCTCCTCTCTCAGTTTTAACTCGTCTTCGACCTTGATTCTGGCAGTAAGCTCGGCCATATGAAGGCTCCCTAGATGATTTCTGATGTGGGCAGCTACATCGGAGTTTGAAGGGTTGGAGAATGGTTTCTCTGCTAACTCAGCAATATCAAATCTGCTTAAGTGTAGCAGAGATGAGGCATTCAACCTGTTAATCTCACCATACTCTCTCTCAACAACAAAGTTGTGAGAAGAGTCTTCGAACCTCCACTGGACTATCTTCTTTCTGGGTACAAGAGGTTGTCTTGGTACCCTATCTCCTTTCTTTGTATCCAGCAGAGTCACCAGCTTTCTCCTCAGCTTCTTTTCTTCTTCATTTAATGTATCATAATTGAGGCCAAGGAGTTTTGCAGCTTGGTCCAAAGTTCCTCTGGGCAGATCAAGAAACTCATCTCTTGTGAGGGAACTTAAGGATCCATCAACATAAGTCAGGTTGACTGAATCCTCCTCTTGTGCAGTTGATGAGCTTAGTTTTGATCGCCTTGAATTCCTCCATAGAGAGATGTTTGGCAGGCTGAGGGGATGGTTTGATTGGTTGTTGGGTAGGTTTAGGAGTTTGGGTTCTGGCTAAGGTTTTGGGTTGGATGATGGGTAGTTTAGGTGGTTGAGGTGAAGAGGTTGGTAGGTGTGATGGTGTAGGTTCAGGGGTGAAAGGTTCAGGTTCAGTTTTAATTGGGAAGGGAAAGGGTATAGGTTCAGGTTGAGGTTGGGTTTGGATTTTGGGTTGAGAGGTTGCTTTGAAGGTCATCCCCTGTCCCCTTCTATACATCTCTTTTCTTCTCCCCGCACGAATGCCAGCCTTGATGTCACTGACATGTCGTTGGAGAGTCTTCTCAGACATTGGACCCACCTGCCTGCCAGAGAAGCCATGAGATTTAAGATAATTCTTCATCCAAGCTTTCTCACCTATCTTCTTGGCGGCAGACAGTCCAGCTTCTTCTTCTTTCTTCCTCTTCTCCACCAGCTTCTCCCTTGCAGCTCTCTTTCTCTCCTTCTCCATTTGATATTGCTCTTTGTTGAAGAGCCATAAGATCGTATCACTATTGTGTGGAGACAACTCATCTTGAGAGAATCCTCTGGAGAGTAGGAAAGTAATCCTTTCTCTCCTGAGCTGCAGATCAGCTTCCCTTTCTTTTCTCTGCCTTTTTTCTTCCAAGGCCAACCTTGCAGCCTCTTCTTGCTGTCTTTGCAGCAAGGTTGCCTTTTCAAGCTCTATCAGCTCCTCTAATGGTAGCAGGAGTACATCTTCCGAAGCAGCCCCTAGACTGACAAGTCTATCTATTACCTCCACCCTTCTTCGATTGTTGACTGCCTCCTGGTTGGCTGCAGCTGCTTTGGTACTTGCAGCTAACAGTTTCCCAGTTGGTAGTCTACCTTTCCTTCTGAGCTTCTCCAACCTTTCTTCTTCCTGAAGCTCTTCCGAAGTCATCTTCCTCTTGCCTTTTATGTCTTCAGAAGTGCTAGACTTTGGGGGTTCTTGGATAGAAGATCGAGGTTGGGTGGTGGAGGTAGGAGCTGGGGTCATGGCAGATGTTATAGCTAATGGTTGGCTGAGAAAGTCCTCCCTATTAAACTCAGATGCAAGTTACAGAATTGCATCTGTGACTATTAGATCATCGGAAAGAGAAAATAGTCCTTCCGCAGCAGCAATCTCAGCTTCGGAAGTTTGTGCTTGTTCTTCCGAGGCTTTGAATTGTGCTTCGGAAGTCTGTGAAAACACACCTTCTGTCCCAACTGTTTCAGTTGCTGGGCCATCAGTCCTAGTTTCCCCTTCGAAATCAATCTCAGGTTCCACTTGGCCTTAGGTTGACCAACTTCCTCAACAGTGGTAGGAGGTGCATTCAACCTCTGAAGCTCTTGAGCTCCAAAGTAAATCACAGACATATCTGGAGTGGGCTGTTCTATCAGGGACTCTAAAAGGAACTTGTTGAAGAACCTATTTAGATCCTGAAGCATCCTTTGATCCACTTGAAAGACAACTGGAGGAGGCTCAGGGAAGATGGCAGCTTGTTTGTCTTGAGCTCAAAGAAGTAAGAGCTTGACTGATAGTATCCTGTCTTTGGCTTTGTCTCTCAACATTCTCCCCCTTTTTGGTAGCATCATCTTGAGAGGTAGATGAGCTAGAGGAAGAGGTCAAGGAGACCTGAACTGGTACATGCCTATCAGATCTCTCAATCTGTGTCTCAGCTAGTTTGGCCTTGAGACTTTCAATCTCAAGTTGCTGAGTGGCAGACCTATCCTCTAAAGTCTTAACCTTTGATTCAAGGTTTGAGACTTTAGAAAGTAGGTCTCTAATGGTGAGTTGCATACTTCCCTCATCTTCTTTTGAAGAATCATGGGGAGATGAGGTAACATACCTGGTATGTTCATCCTCACCACCAGATGTGGTTTCTTGGCACCCTGGTTTCCCTTGCACAATGATGTCTCTTTCAGAGGCATCAAAGGGCATGGTTGCCGTAGATTTAGTCTGACTGTCGTTACCACTGTCCTGAGGATCCATTGAGGCTCCTTCAGTAGTGGCAGCTGAATCTACATGAGTCCCTCCACATCAGTGGGACTCACCTCAGTAGGGCTTTGCTGGTGTGGGCTAGAGACAAGAGGTTCTCTAGGCTCTGTTGATCCTTATAGGGTGTAGTGGATCAACTTCATCGCCTTTGAGAGACATAATCTCTTCACCAGCTCCGGTCAATAGGTCAGTGAAAGAAAAGGAATAAAGACCTAAGGACCGGGACTTTGATCAATGTCAAAGGCATTGAGCTGTCCCTTTGTGGCTGCTCAGGGGAGTATAGAGACTCACCCTGAGGGCTATCAGCTGGGGTTTTGGGCTCATGGGTCTGAGACTGAGGAGACTCAAGACCCATATTGAGGTCAATAGTGAAGGATTGGTGGACCTCTGGCTGAGTGGGAGCCCCTTGTTCCACTCTAGCCTTTTTGGTTTGAAGAGGAGGGGCTTGTTCAATCAGAGTAGATTGAACAAGGGTTCGTTTGGTACGTCTCTGGTAGGTGACAGTATGGGAGGAGAAGGTAGATTTGGAATGGTGGTAGGTGGTGTGGGTTGTGTGGTTCATCATGTGGTGTTCTCGAACAGGGTCACAGAGTCCAGGAGCCGTTGGCTCAATCATACTGGCTGTGAAGTAGTGCGGTATCCCTTCCAGTGTAGTGGGTAGACACTCTCTTCAAGACCTGAAGATGGTCGGCCTCATTTGGGGAGCAGACAGAGCAGCTGCACAAACAAGCTTACCCTGATCTAGCTTGCAGTTGATTATGTACTGGAGAAATCTGGGATACATAAAGAATGTGTCCCTTTGCAGATTTCCCATAAGGTTAGTCAGCACAAACCTTGAATAGTTGAAGCGGAGGCTTTGTACCAACCCGTGAACTAAGCACCCGAGTTCATAAGGGATTTGATCCCATCCCCCGGATTTGTTAGATAGACAGTGAAGAACCACATGCAGCAGGAACTTCCACTTGTAGGAGAAGTTGAATTTGTAGACCGTTGACCTGCTTACATCTCCACCGTATCCATTTGGAGATAAGAACTATCTAACTCAGATTTGAGGAATTCCGTCGGTGCGCCTTCATCATGGAGCTCAAGATGCTCCCTGATGATCTGTTCAGTGATGACCAACTCTTGGCCACAAACACTTGACCTAATAGCACGAACCCCGTTTAGGGTTTCAATCCGACCATTTGCCCAAAATTCAGACATTTGGTTGGAGTAGATGGTAGGGTTTTCAAGGCAGTGTAGCAGTGTAGTATGAAGATTGGGCTAAGAAAGAAATGATATCAGAGAAGTCATCATCCTTTGAAGAGTCAAGGAGTGCGACCTGGTTGTGCTGAGGGTTTAAGGCCATTTGAGAAAGATAGCAGTAGAATAGTTCTGAGTATGGTAAATTGGAGAATAAGAAAGCTTTTAGGGCAGTGAATTTGGTAAAAAGAGTGTAAGTGATTGACCGGAAGTATTTAAATGGATGAAATGGCGGTTTAAAGGGTGGTTTGGATAAGATGATGTGAGGGTTCAGTGGATGATGTGACAAGGGCGGTAAGGTTAGACTATTTAAATAATCCGACATCATTAACAAAATCTTTACTTTTTACAGTGTGGGGCCCAAAAGATTTCCGTTACACAGTAAAATCTTTCTTCCGAGTATAATGTATTTCCGAAGGTAATGTTCTTCCGAAGGGAAATGTACTTCCGAAGGTAAATTGCTTACTTCCGACAGTACATGTTGCTTTCAGATGGAGTGTATTAAGTGCTTCGGAAGTAGATCTGAGGTGAACTCAATCGCTTCTTCCGAGACTTAACACTCTTCCGAGAAGAAAATTATCCTATGAGAAATTTGCTTCGGAAGTTATGCTAGATATCTTCCGAGGGCTAATTTCTCTTCGGAAGAACTTATACTTAGATAAATTTAAGAAAGATCTTTTGTAACAGGGCTTAGATTGTTTTGACATAAGACTTTACACATTAAAAGGTTTTCAATTGAGATTAACTAATCAATGTTTATCATCCCAATAGCTGTAATAAGATATTTAAATCTTGTTCATCAAATGCTTTGGTGAACAAATCAGCATTTGTTCATTTGAATCAACTTTGATTAGTTTTATAAGATTTTTCTCATGAATATCTCTAATGAAATGATACCTGATATCAATGTGCTTTGTCTTAGAGTGCTTCACTGGATTTTCAGTGATGGATATAGCACTGTTGTTGTCAATGTGGATAGGAGTGCTCATGAAGTTGAATCCATAGTCAATCATCTGGTTTTGAATCCACAGCAGCTGAGCACAGCAACTTGCAGCAGCAATGTATTCAGCTTCAGCAGTTGATGTAGAGACACAGGATTGCTTTTTGCATTGCCATGAGATGATCCTTCCACCAAGAAATTGACATCCACCTGATGTTGATTTCTTGTTGATGTTGCAGCCACCATAATCACTATCAGAGTAACCATAGAGATTAAAATCACTATTTCTTGGATACCAGAGACCTAACTTAGGTGCTCCTTTGAGGTATCTGAGGATTCTCTTGACAGCAATTAGGTGAGACACCTTTGGAGCAGCCTGATATCTTGCACAGATGCAAGTTGCAAACATGATATCAGGTCTACTTGCTGTGAGATACATCAGAGAACCAATGATTGCTCTATACTGATGTTGATCAGTATCCTCCCCCTCAGAATCAGGGCATAAATCATGGTTTCTGGGTATGGGTGTCTTTGCTGCTTTACAATCCTTCATATCAAATCTCTCTAAGATATCATTGACATACTTAGATTGATTGATGAAGAACCCTTCCTTCAGTTGCTTTACCTGAATTCCAAGGAAAAAGTCCATTTTTCCCATAGAACTCATCTCGAACTTCTTCTTCATAATGCTCTCAAAGTCTTTGCACATTTGGTCATTTGAGGAACCAAATATGATGTCATCAACATAGACTTGAACAAGCAAAATGTCTTTCCCAGACTTTCTAATGAAGAGAGTCTTATCAATGGTACCTCTAGTATAACCATTCTTCAGGAGAAATTGAGACAATGTCTCATACCACAGCCTAGGTGCTTGGTGCAGCCCATATAGAGCTTTATCCAACTTGCACACATAGTTTGGGTGCTGTGGGTCTTCAAATCCTGGAGGCTGGCATACGTAGACTTCCCTATCTATCCCCATATAGAAAGGCACACTTGACATCAAGCTGGTAGACAGTGAAATTCTTGGATGCAGCATAAGCAAGGAAGATCCTAACTGCCTCAAGTCTTGCAACAGGTGCAAGACATCAGTATAATCAATTCCTTCCTCTTGAGTGTATCCTTGAACCACCAGTCTTGCCTTGTTCTTGATAATCAAGCCTCTGTCATCTCTTTTGTTTCTGAATACCCATTTGGTGCCTATAGGTACTTGACCAGATGGTAGCGGACATAGGTTCCAAACCTTTTGTCTTTTGAATTGAAGCAGCTCCTCTTGCATTGATTCAACCCAGCTACTATCTTTCAAGGCATCTTCCACCTTCTTGGGTTCCATTTGGGATAAGAAGCATGAGTACAAGCAGACATTCCCATTTGAGTTTGTCCCCTTGTTCTCACACCCTCAGAGACTTCCCCTATGATGTTTTCAGCTGGATGAGTATTGTGAATTCTAAGTCTTGGAATCACCTCCAGTTGCAAAGATAAGTCCAAGTTGGACATATTTTGCTCAGGGGCTTGAATACTTGGTCCAGCTGTTGTTTCAATCTCATTCAATGAGGACTGATTGAATGAAAGAGAAACATCATCATTTCTTTGCTGTGAAGCATCATTAACAGTGCCTGTTCCTTCAAAATGCTGCTTCCATCAGCTTGGTGTTGTGCAGGATCACCTGAGGAGATTTGAAGATCATCAGGTGAATCCCTTGTTGAAGTTCCATATTTCTTGAAATGGTTATGCTGTCAGATCTTTCAATAGTGGGAACTTGATTTGTTGTAGCTCTTGGAGAACTTGGAGCAGGTCTGGGAAGCTCAAACAGTTGATCTTCATCAGAATTGCTTTGAGCACCTGTTCCAGCTGAAACATTCTCACAAGATGGTTAGAATAGTTTGGAAACAATTCTAAATCAAAGATATGATCAGGGCCATTCCCCCTAACACAAGGAGTGTGCTCATTAACTACAATGTTGGAGGATTCCTCAAATTGTTGGTTTTTAATATTATAAACCTTGTATGCTTTAGAATAGGAGGAATATCCAACAAAGATAGCATCATCTGACTTTTCAGCAAATTTTGCCAAATTGTCTTTTGTGTTAAGTATGGTACACCTGCTGCCAAAGGACCTTAGAAAGCCAATGAACGGTGGCCTCTTGTTCCATAACTCATAAGGGGTCTTTCCATGTGGCTTTACTACAAGAACTCTGTTCGCACATAGCATGCAGTGCTGACTGCCTCTGCCCAGAATGTTAGAGGCAGCTTTGAATCAGCTAACATAGTCCGAGCAGCCTCAATAAGTGTCCTATTTCTCCTCTCAGCAACACCATTTGTTGAGGAGTTCTAGGAGCACTGTATTGTCTGGCAATCCCTTTTGAGTACAAAATGAGTCAAGAACAAAGTTCTTAAACTCAGTCCCTTGATCACTTCTAATTATTTTGACCTTGTGATCAACTTGATTTTCTATTCTAAGAATAAAAGATTTTAAAGTTCCAGCAGTTTCATCTTTAGTAGTAAAATCATCAACTACCACAAGGCAATATGATTTCCTTCCAATGCTCATTATACTTGTGGGACCAAATAGATCCATGTGCAATAAGTGTAATGGAGTAGTGATAGAGTTAACAACCTTGGATTTATGAGAAGACCTGTGTTGTTTCCCTTTCAGGCAAGCAACACAGTTATCTTTGCAGAAAAATTCCTTTTTAGGCAAACCATGTACCAAGTTATTTTTAGCCAATTTATTCATTGTCTTAAAATTGACATGACACATTCGTTTATGCCATAGTGTTGACTCATCACTATCAGCTTTGGAAAGAAAGCATGATACTTCTCCCATTGGGGAAGCATTGTTCATATCAAGCTTGTACATATCCCCTCTCCTGGGAGATCTAAGAAGCACCAATTCCTGAGGAATTGTCATCCCAGGTTTGAGGATGATGCACTCATGTTCTGTGAAAAGCATTTGATGCTTTTGATCACAGAATTGAGAAACACTTAACAGGTTGTGTTCAAGCTGTTTGACAAAATTAACTTTGTCAACTTTAATTTTCCATTGGATATACTTCCTCTGCCAGAAATATATCCTCCGGCCTCACCTCCAAACTGGACAGGACCTCCATCATAATGTTGAAATTGTTGAAGGAGAGATCTGTTCCCTGTCATGTGCCTGGAGCATCCACTATCTACAATCCAAATGTTGTTATTCTTGTCATATGGATGTCCCTGCACATAAGGTGAGATAATTAGTTTTGATTGGAAACCCAAGCCTTATTGGTCTTGGGTTCTTCCAATGAGAGTGACATGATTGAACCAAAATTTATGCATGGGGGTCAATAGATGTCTTTGAAGAAGAGGTTTGGGCTACAGCATCTTCCTTGATCTTCCATTCCATCCCTTGGTTGATCATAGAGGATGAGCTTGATGAAGCTTTTGTAGCTTGGTATTCTTCCGAAGCTTCTTTCTTTTCGGAAGAGACCTTCACCACCTTTTCTTCTGAAGCAGTCTTCTTCTGGGATGGTTTCAAGGGGACTCTTTTGTGAGTCTTTGCAGTTTTAACTTCCGAAGCCTTTTTCCTTTCAGAAGAAGAGTTTTCTTCCGAGAGAAGCCTTGCTTCGGAAACAAGCTTTCCCTTTTTCATCACTTGAACCATTTGATATGGTCCAAATGTGAAACCTTCCCTGACTTCTTCTCTTTTAACATTATTTGCATAATGTGTGCTAGCAGGATTGTAGTAACAATCTTTAGCCATGTGGTTTTGCAGACCATACATTATGCATGCAATGTTAATTTTCTGGGAATGAGAGGGTTGCTGTTTCTTATTCTTTTTCTCCTCATCAGCAACCTTTCCCTTTAACTTCTGATTCTTTGATAGGATAGGAGTACTGGTACTGTACTCTTTTCCTGAATCAGAAGGTCCAACCACCTGAAATCCTGCTGATATGAATACACCCTTTTGCTTTGGGTCTATCTTCAGTTTGGATTCAGCCACCTTCTTGGCAGTTTTTCTGGCTGCTTTAGCCCTGCTTCTTCTGGCTTGGTGGTCAGGGTTTGATCATCATTGGCTGGGGAGGGCACAATTACCTGTTCCTTCCGTGTGATGGTCATGGTCTCCATAGTTGCATCACTCTTTGACTCTTTAGAAGGTGGGTCAACAGATGGAACCTCTTGCTCTTCAGTACCACACCTTGGTTGTCTTACAGACTCATAAGAGTGTGGTGGAGCAATTTCATTGGTTCCCAACCCACTTTTGTTTTGATAACAAAGTTTGGAGTGAGAGGATGATGCAAGTATGGCTTGGAAGTTCTGCTTGGAAATAGCATACTTCCTGGCTTGAGCCTCAGCAGTGACAAGCTGGGCTTGAGCCTCAGTCAATTTGGATATTAAATCCTTGATTTGAGTCTTGTAGTTGGTGTGTTCATGTTTTAAAAGGGACACAGTCTTCTCTAACTCCTCAATTTTCTTTTGGTAGTCAGATTCAGCCCTTTTAAAGTCAGATTTTAACACATTTAAAGACTCAATATCAGATTTAATTTCCATATTGTAGTCCTGGTACAATTTAACCTTAGCAATACAAGCAGGGGTACAGAGATGTTCATATACCTTATTTTCATTTGTTCCTGCCATGAGTGCTTGAGCAGGAGTCACATCTTGAACCATAAAGCTCCAATCAACTTCTTGAGCCATTGCTGCTGTTTCAGTTGACTTTCCGTTGGGCTTTGGTGTGGAAGGATGTGTGGAGGCTTGTGAGGTTCCCGAGTTGGATTTGGGAGCCTTGCATTCCCTTGCAAAATGGCCAAGCTGGTTACAATTGTAACATTTAGCCTTGCTTTTGTCAAACCCAAACTTGCTAGTGATTGGGTTTTGAGGGAATTGCCTTCCAGTTCTCTTAAAAACTTCTTCGCTCTGTAGGTTAGTAGAGCCATTTGTTGGACAATGTCCACATACTCTATGTCATCTGGGCTGAAGCACTCAAGATCATCAAAGCAGAATTGATGATCATTGGAGTGTCCACTCCCTGAGACAAACGCACAGCCCTCCTGAAAGGAGCTTTGCTGAGCTTGATGAGACCTTGGAGTCTCAGGGAATGTGATGTAAGGCCCAGATGAACAAGATGGCTGCTGGGTGTATGACAGGTACTGCTGAGACTGGGAGATACCTGAGCCTTCAGCAACCATTAAAGCGTTGCTAGCAGGAAGGCTCAAGGGTCTGCTTGCTTGGTGACCCTTCTTGCTTTCCATTTCCAAATGGTATCCATCAAGGATCCCATAGAGTTCGGTCATGGTGAGTGTGTTTAAATTCTCTGTTCTCTTGATGGAGACACAGTAGAAAGTCCACTCATTGGGTAGAGCACTCATAAACTTTCTAGTAAGGTCTCTAAGTTCTTGAGTGATTCCCACAGATTGGAGGGAGGAGATAAGATCCATATACCTGAAATATTGCTGGCTAAAAGTTTCTCCAGCAACATAGGTGAAGTTCTCAAACTGCTGCTTCAGTGAGTCCTTCTTTGAATCATTAGAGCTTGAGTACTTTTGAGCAAGAGCATCAAAGAGTTCTTTGGCTGACTTATAATACTCAAACCCCACCATGATGGAGTTTGAGATTGCAGTCATAAGAACAGTCATAGCATTGCTGTCTATGTCAAGCTTCTTCCTGTCTTCATCGGAGTAGTCTTCAACGGCCTTCTCGATCATGGCACCGTTTCCACCAGCAACTTTTGGCTTGTACGGGCCATTAACGATGGACTGCCACATCTTGCTATCCTGGTATCTGATGAAGCCTTCCATTCTTCTGCTCCAAGACCTGAAGTTTTCAGGGTCGATGATGGGAGCTTTGGTCATCGTTCCCATTTCAACTTCAGATTTGATGAGGGCCATTTTTGAGTGGGGTATAAGGAGGAGTGAAAAACTTGGTTGATTAGGATGGTAAGATCTCACAATCAAGAGCCTAAAAAGCTCTGATACCAATTGCAGGATCGGGTTTTGTCACTTAACACTTGTGATTCTCTCAAACTCACTTATAATATCACTCAAACAAGATGAAGCAATGCCTTTAACAAGAGTTGATAATAATATAATAAGTAATCAAGGAACAAGCAGAAGTATTTTCAAGGTACTTGTATATATTACTTCTCAACTCAAGATTACAAGACACTTACAAGCTTACAACAAGAGTTACAATGAGAAACTATATATACTAGATCCTACAGCCGGTTATACTTGATACCAGCTGGAAACCTACGACTAAAGCATATACTACAATGCTATAGTTAAGGTATCTTAGATAAAGTATTATCTAAGATATGGTAGTCATGACATGTCCATGACTTACCTTTTGTCACCAACTAAAGATGGCAACTGTACTTAACATAAAAAGGTAAACAGTAGATTAAAGTATGGTCAACTACATGGCTTTTGAGAAAACGCCATGCAGTATCTCAGAGATTTGCAGCGGACTGCCAGACAGACCATACTTATGTCTACTGGATAATAGAAGTGTCTTCCGAAGGTTAACTGGCTTCGGAAGAACAAGTTCTTCCGAAGCCACTTATACTTCGAAAGATGCTTCTATGCTTCCGAGGCTTTGAGGACTTCTTTATACTTCGGAAGTTGACTTCAGAACTTTATCTTTAAGTCTTGATCTTCAGAAGTAGCTTCTTTATCTTCGGAAGTTGGAGTTTTCCTTCGGAAGTGTATTTTACACTTAGACTTCGGAAGAGCTCCTTCTTCCTTCGGAAGTTCCACACTTGGCTTCGGAAGTCCTTTGTATGTTGTACTCAAAATCTTCTAAGTGACATAGTTTTGGTTGCAACAGCCTCTCTAGATCCAACAGGAAGCAAGAACATAGGGATTGGGGCGAAAACCTTGGTTGTAGTATAAATAGTTGTATAGCTTTGTATTTTGCAATCACTTGTCAATTCCTGAATTTTATAGAGTTGCAAAGAGAACATCAAGCCATGCGAGAACTTTCGGAAGCAAGAACATGGGGATTGGGGCGAAAACTTTGGTTGTATAAATAGTGGCGTAGGTTTGTATTTTGCAATCATTTGTCAGTTTTTGAACTGTCAAAGCTTGTAAGTAATTGTGTTTAATAAGAGAAAAAGACATTTATTTACACTATTATGCGTTCATTTTAACATGTGTGTGCATGTTTACCATTACAAACATCATTCATTTTGCGTTTGATTGATTGATATCGCTCATATTGTGTTCCTATCCTGAATTTTAAGGAGTTGCACGGAGGATGTAACTGGTGGTTTGGGTAGTGTGGTGATCGATTTCATACTCATGGGCTCAATAAGGGATAACTATTGATCTTGGAAACTTGTGTGTGGATTGAAGAATTACAATTAATAAAAAAAATTTAGAAGAGCATGGAAGGAAATTTAAAAAAATAAAAAATAATAATTCATTTGAAACTTGATTTCGAGAATCATCGTTTGATCTCATCCATTTGAAAATGATAATTTTCTTAAAGAATTAAGAAAAGCATGGAAGAAAATATAACAAAAAAGGATATAAAATTAAATAAGAAATTACAGATTTTAGACTATCCATTATGATGATCTTTAATGTAAGTGGGTTGGCATGTGAAATTAATGAAAAAAATATATAAAAAAAATACAAAGAACGTCACAACCTAATTTAAAATGGGTGGTAGAATTTTTTTAATTATTCTTGTGATATGTCATGTTTTCATTGTTTATTTATTTAACATTTTTTCCCTTTTCCCTTTTGAAACTATTAGTTTCCCCATTTATTCAAATAACTTATTATTTACCTTTATATAAATTGGTGACAAATTGAACAGTTATTTTTTTTGTCTTATATGAGGAGTTTTTCTCCCCAACCCCACCGGTTACATCATTTTCACCGGAATCCCTACGGCCGTCGCAGTTGATCTCCGGCGATTTGGCTGGTGACTGATATTTGGTTCTTTTCCTGTGCATGTGTGACTCCGGTTTTGGTCAATATTTTCTGCGGCGACTCACCGGTTGTGGTTTACCGGTGCTTCAACCGCCGCCTTAGGGTTAAGCGCTCACCATGGTTCCGATGGATCTTTCTTTGGTCCGTTTCTCCATTGTGAACGCCAGATCTAACTGGAGACCACCACCGTTGACGCAATCTTTTAGGGTTTTTAATGCACCATCGGTGGTGGCCGGTGCGCCCCGACGCTGGTGTGTCGCGGTTGTGGGCTCGGTTGCAATCGGTGCGCTCCCCACAGTGGTGTGTCGCGGTTGTGGTCTCGGTCGCAATCGGGTGACACCAATCTCCCTTTTCAAGCGGGTAATTTAGAGTTTTCTGTGAACTTGCCGGTGATGGAGGTTGTGGTGGTCGGTCTGGTCGCGATACGGGTTTGTGATGGTAGATCTGGGTTGTGGCATGCTCCATCAAGTCCATATGTCTGCTACTCCGATCAGGCCCGCCGAAGCCGTCGATGGTGGCACATGTATATTTTGTGTTGCCTCCGGCAAGTCCGTTGGTCGGCGGTGCTTGTGATGGTGAGGACGTGGTAAGGCAAGTCGTTTCTTTGGAACCGATGTCATGTACCGATGGTCACCAACCTTAAAGGTTGGCGGTGGCACATGAGTTGGGGTATCTGCAGGTGGGCGTCCCTCTATCTGGTGCCAATTTCATGCAACGGTGGTGGATGGCCTTAAAAGTCGTGGTGGTGCATCCGACAAGGGCCCTACCGGTGGCCGAACCCTTTGTTTAGTGGTCTGGTCAAGCCTCCTGGCCGCTACCCCTCTGCCTGGTCATATGGATGTTATTTTCTGGTTCGATGTCCTACCCTGATGCAACTATTTCTCTTGAATGAGGCTGTGAGGGGACTATTGGTTTTCTCTGCCTGTGATTTCAAACAGCTCCATAAGGTAATTGGTTCTTTACATAAGTTGAAATGGCTATGATGATTAAAATCTAAATACTTAATTTGGCATGGCAGAATTAAATGGGGCGGGTCATCTTCTAAACTTGCATCCTCCATTGCAACCAATTGTGTTACAGATCTGAGCCTATTGTTTGTTAAATGTGTTAACTTATTGCAAAACCTTGGTGGTGTTTTCAAATGATGGGGTCTTTCATGAGATTAAATGTTGTTTAGAAAAGTTTTATTATGTTAATTTGTTATGAAGTTTCAGAAATAGTTTGAAATCCACAATGGTTTTTCGTTGTTGGCCATTTTAAACAACTTTCTAAAGGGTAACAAGTTCATTGAATGCGAGAAGGATGTGATGATTAACATGTTGGATTTCTAATTTGCAGCCTCAACCAGTTAAAGGCAGTGATGATATAACTGGAGTGTTGTTGGTTGCTATTTAATAACAACTGAACACCAGTTCTGAGCCCGAATGTGATGATTATTACATTCCAAGACGTTTATGTTTGTCCATCACGCGTGTAACGCGCGTCGATGGACCATACTAGTTTAATATATTAAGAAAATCTAGATACATAGTCTTTTCAGTTATTTTTGTGAATATTCAAACCTATATTATATACATATATTAATGAATGAAAAAGGAAGCCGTAACAATAATGATTTTATATTGTATTCATATTAATAATAATCTACCTACTTTAATAAAGGGTAACTAAGAATACACGTGTCAAAATCGTACTAGAAGTATAACAAAGAAGACATAAACAAAGGGAAACACATGGGTGAATTGGAAAACATGAGAACATCAAAATTTTTCCCAACCAGAAGGCAAAAAAAGATGGTTCTTACGTAAGGTTGGAGGAAGATCATTACTAAAGGGAAAAACCCAACCAGAAGGCCTAAAAAAACAAGAGTACGCTTATACTTTTGTCGCAAGGTTGACCACATAGCCTCAATCTGCCCCAGTAAGTATATTAATCTTACTTCTTCACCACAAGATACCAATTATCTTGTAAAAGGCATGAATGAGCGGGATCGTAACACCATGTGAGTCATAGATTCATCCTTTAAACATTACATGATTTAAATGAAAGAATGTTCAAAGTCTTCAAACGATACTTTTTATAACTACTAACAAGTAGACTAAGAACTTTGTTTGTTGTTTATGGTGTGGGTGAATCCAAAGTAGTGGTGGATGAGGAAATGAAAATTGTCCCAATAATAGAACACAATGCTCTAGTTTAGTACCTTTACTTTATTAAGGAATTGAAGTAATTATGGATGGAAAGATTTGTGGCTTGAAAATGATTTTTGACATAAGGACAAATAGGTATGATGCTTTTGTTGATAAGTTTGAAGTAGATCTAGAGGTGGAATATGTGGATAAGTATTTTAACTATCTAGATCAATCTATAACTTATAATGGTAAACAGTTATCTAAGGTACAAGTGAAAACCCATTTGGTATGCATTAGGAATGGGAGGAAATATATGTTGATCATGAGGAGATCAACGAGGAAAATTTTAGGTTAGATACATAAAAAGATGGGGATACTCATATCAAGAAAAAAAACTAGCACTTGTGATGTACTAAAAGTAATTTATGAGAATATTCCAAATGAATTACATGTACCTTAAAGGGTATGGAACCATGTGAATGAGGGTGAAGATAGATCACACCAAATTTGGTGATGAGATGTCTCTTGAAACTTGAATGTATTTTCTAGAGTTGGTCAAGTTGCATGAGAGACTAGTGAAGCACAAAGTTTGGCTCAAGATGAAGCTTACCAAGTTAGTGAAGTTGTTTGTTCAAGATTATTTAGGAATTCCAAAGGAGGAACATGTACCTCCTCGTGTGGCTATGGATGATAAAATAAACTTGTTC
The DNA here is from genome assembly GCA_025215565.1 of Flaveria ramosissima. Taxonomy (NCBI): domain Eukaryota; kingdom Viridiplantae; phylum Streptophyta; class Magnoliopsida; order Asterales; family Asteraceae; genus Flaveria; species Flaveria ramosissima. Next base: position 31,044,396 of record CM046034.1, read on the forward strand.
AATTTGCATACGATAATGGATGAAATGGTAGGTTTTAATCAGGTCACTAAAGAATTGAAATAGGAAATAATGGCAATTAAACTTAAGCATGACTACAATGATGAAATAACACTCAAACTAACTGGTATCAAATATCTTGACTCATTTGAATAGTAGTTTTACATGATGAAGGTTAAGGTCAAATTGAATGAGAAAGAGGAACTACAACTCAATTATTTTGAAGATAATGCTATGATGGAAAGGATTGCCAAAGGAAAATCAATTTGGTTAAAAGGAGTGTAAGTGCAAAGCGAAGTTCGCCAAGAGGTTGTGGACATATAAGCACAAGAAACACATTAATCGGATAACAAGAAAGACCTGGAGGAAGAGCTAGTGTGCATCGTGGATGGCAAGCAATAATATGGAAGATTGAAGGCTGGTTGTGTTGATTAAGGGAGTGAATGTTACCGAATTAATCAACAAGACCCATTACTAGACTAGATTTTGTTTTTTTTTATTGGTTAATTAGTTTGGTTGTCAAAACTTATCATGTATGTTTGTTATCAGGGCCGGCCCAAATGAAGTAATGGTGAAGCAAGGGGCTTGGAGCCCCTTAAAAATTGGGGGCCCATTTTTTTGTAAAAAAATATTATGCATGCTGATATGTACCTTTGGGCTTCTAGTTTGACTGTATGGTTATTATTTTGGGCCTTAAATATTAGAGAAACAAAATTTCAAATACCATGAATTAATTGAGTTAGCGGGATTCTAGGGTAGGGCTGCAGACAATCTGGAATTAATTAATTCGAAAATCGATTCAATGAAATATGTCAAGCCTTTAATCGCAGGTTGATTTACTCGTTTTAGAGGTCCAACATGCAACAATAGTGGTTCCGTCAAAGTTGTGTTGTTCTACAGGATAATTGTTTTTAATTGATTCAATAGCAGATGTCCAACATGAGTTGTGGGTTCAAAGAAGCGGATGTGAAAATCATCTAAAATTGATGGGGCCAGGGGAAGGTTGTCTAAGACAACAACACATATGTTCTAATTCACAGTTTTAAACTTTAAGTTAAACATATTTAACTCTGCCTTTGGATCTTCTATCAGGTTTATTTGTTCATTACTATTACTATTTCTATATTTAATGGTTGAGGTGTTTACCGTGTTTTATTGTTTAAGATAATTATCATTTTCTTGTTATAAAATGTTTATTTGACTTTATGCACTTATGATAGTATCTTAAGGATTCTGATTTTCAACCTTCTAACATTTTAAACTTAAGTTACATTTGATTTGATAAGGCTAAACATGGTGTGTGAAACTGTAACTGAGTTGTTGCAGTATTATTGTAGCTCTCCACAGCCACCATGGTTAATAAACTTGTTCCTGAGCTGAAGGCACTCTTTAGTTTCAAGGTTTCTGATTAAAGGGCATGTAAGGTATGTGAAAATTATACTACTTTTAATATGATGATTTTATGCGAAAACTATGAAAATACTTGATTATTTTGCAGTTTTTATAGCCGGAACTCGTTATTTTCTTGACTATGCTTGAATCTCCATAACTATTAGGTTGACTATATACAAGTAAGAGTCATACTAGAACTCGAATAGTTTTATTTGTTATCCATGTTTGGTTCCTGTCACCATGTGTCTAATTGTATGTTGAATGTCAGTTTATAGAAAATGAAACTAAACTAAGGTCACAAATTTTCACTTCGCTTGGGGCCCCTAAATTAGTTGAGCCGGCCCTGTTTGTTATGTTTGATCCAGAGGCCACAAAGACCAATTGGATCGTTTCTTTAATACAATCCATTAGGGTGAAACGTTGCATGGGAACCATGATATTGGAACAGTCATCAAAAATCGATTAAGGAACCAGTATAAAAGTTTCCAAGCGACGTTTCATGTTGCATATAATAGGGTCTGTCAAGATAGATCGGTCTATATTCAAGATCATCTTCAATCAACGTCAAGCTTGATTATAATTACTTCTATAATCAGTTGTGTTTGACTCGATTATCATGGAGAAACGTTGTGATCGATCTTTACCCTGAGTATGATTCTTGAGATGATCTAGTATATGAGAACACTAATATAGGTTTTCTTTAAGATTACCCAACTTGTACTCCTATAAATCATTACTCGATAATACATAGTAGTTGCTTTCTTGTTAATCATCAAACACGATTTGGAAGTCAAGTCTATTTATAATCATCAAAAACTCATGTATTAACCTATTTTGTATATATGTTACATGCTGAAATTTACATGGCTATAAAACTGTACAATTTAGACAGTCAAAAAGGTGGGTCTGTGTAACAACACTCGTATATATACTAAGTGTTGCAAAAATCACTTTAGTGAGATAAGATATTTAGGAGGGAAGCCCTTGTTTTGATCAACATCCGAAACATCCTCTCCAAACCATTCTCCATGTCTTCAATGCTGCAATCTAAAACCTCAACGCAGATTTGATGTTGATCGTTGCTTCCCGCTGTTGTTCCTTTCTGAATAAATTTTGAGATCATGGACCATTTGCTTGCTGACTTCAACTTTGAAATTGACACTGAAAAAAATGACAAAAGCATTCCAAAAACCGAAATGCTGATATCACTAACATCTCTCAGTACTCTGATCACAGATGAGAGATGGGGGTCAAGATTCAAGGGTTTTGAGCCATAAGTGTGATCCATGTGCTTCAAATCTGCAACACCTCTTTTGACATCCTTCATCAGTTTCTTTAGAAATGAAGTCTCAATGACGAAATCTTTCTTTCTCCTCCTTAGAGCTGATTGAACATCCCTTAAATGTTCCTTCACTTGTGAAACTACATCTCTAATAGAGCCACAGATGTCTAAAAGAATCATTGACCGATCGCGCAACTCATCGACCAATTTCTCATATTGATGGTGAGAAAGGGCTTGTTGGGTCAGTGACATACCGAGAAGATTATCAACAGTTGTGTACAATCTATTCAAACTTGTAACACCATTGCATATTGTTTCTGCATCAGGAATACATGAGATAGTTGCCTCCCATGTTTTGAAATTGGTGAGCTCCTCTTCGACTTGAAGAGTGCTGGGGTGCGATCGCGTTGGCAAACTAATGGATCGAATGGCATGACGATTCTTTGATGATGAAAAAGCCATTCGAAATATTGGAATGATCACTAGAATTTTGTTTTTGGTTGTATTTATACGAACTTAAGATCGCGTAGATAAATGATAGAAATATTTGATCATGTGAAACCACATGTGTGATCCTAAAAAAGTGGTGCACTTGCCTCCAAATCGGACTACAAATTTCTGATTTCATGGTGGCATTTGGTATGATTGAAGTAAAGAAACTAACGTGGAGAACAAGACTAATTAATATTTAATGCACGCCCACGTATGGCTTGTCTCGTAAGTTTAACATTTAAGCTAGACACCTGTATAAATTTATCTTTATGTTTAGACGTGCACAATTATGATATGACTCAGCAAACATTTAGTATGTTGTATTAAGGAAACACTGCAATTGAGGGTCTTAAACCGAATAGCTAATTCTTTAAAATATTTTTACTAGGGTTAATTTCCTAAACTTTTATTGGAGATGAGAAAGAAGAGTTTAACATAATATTTTGCATTACATATCACATCTGCAGAAGGTGATCGCATATTGGAGATCCAAAAGTTGTGCCACCTATTAAGTTTTTATATAATAGATTAATACTTAGAATTCTTTACTCTAAATAAGGTTACTCTGTTGATACATGAGAAGCTCGATAGTAGACACACATATTCAACAAAGAAGAAAGCTTTTAACTAGTGACTTCAACATAATTTTACGCTGCTAGGATTGAAGGAACAAAAACACTAAAGCGTTTGTTGAAGTCGTGTGCTTGAGATGGTTCCTTTAAAGCAATACCGGACCATCATGAAGTTGTTTCCTAGATACAACAACCAGAAGCTGTTTGTTATACTGTCAGAGACGACCATCAAGCCAGAAACTTAACTCATCTACATGATACTGGAAAATAGTGTGTCTGTTATATTTGCAAATGCTTGAGAGTATGCACAAATTAGTCTCTTAGGACGTTTAAGCTCTCAAGTTTGTTCTAGCCATTTTAGTTAAGGCACACCCATAGTATAAAGTAAAAGGAAAAGAAACCTTCAAAGTCATTGTTGTCATATTACACATTGTAATTAGATGGTATAAGATGTCTTTAGTATCAATTCAGTTGGTTTAATAAGAAGTTAATATCAGTTTAATTCTTTAGAGTAAAAAGGTTTAATTGAGCTTAAAATTCATGTTGAGTGCCATGATTGATAAGCCAGTCACCAGCTCAACCACTACTGAGCAGCGGCACCCGGGAGCGGTCGAAACTACTACCCATCAGTGACTGACACCCCGCGCATCAACAGCAAATGCTCACACATCAATTACAACCCGCAACCTCGCTATGAATGGTAACTTAAACCCAAAGTGTGTCCATTAGTCTCCATCAAAGCACCAAGGAAGGATTATTCTTATATATCACTCTATAGTTTCACCGTCATCTTATTTAGGACACATCGTAGTTCTTTGCGTAGCTCTTATCAAGGAGTTAAGCAAATCCATCAACTAACAATGAGTTTAACAAAAATTACGCATAATAATTCATGTCCAGAACTAGTTAATAACTATATTTTTACTATTTGATAAAATGTATTTGAGTAAACATCGATCTTATTATTTATGACCATTATATATTTTTTAATTTTAACCTCAAGAAGCGAAGATGATGAAGAAAAAAATTGCATATACTTAACTTGTATGTGTTACATATATGTAGCACATAATTGTACCATGTAGTTACATATACATAACCCATTGTTTGTATAGTTTTTAATTACAAACATAGTTTTCAAGAGATCCCTCTTTTATAAAGTCATCACGAGGTCGTGTCATTTCCACATGATTAATATATATACTCGATGGCCAAAATGTAGTTTTTCTTAATGAAATTCTTCGTTACAACCTATTATTGTTTTGTTGTTGCCGCACCCCAATATATTTTCGAGATAAAACACATTTTCACTTTGTAGCCTTTTTATACAAAATAATTTAGATAGCGTTTGATATGCAAAAATGTTAAGCATAATGAAATAGACTATTGTGAGGGATTGAAATATAAATTTGTTTGGTTGCCCCTTTTTATACAAAGTATTTATTTAGCTTTTTAAATGGTGAATATAATGTAGAAGTGTTATTATAATTTGAAACTTACGAATCCTTAGAAAAATAACATTATAAAAATTATAAAAAGATGCACCGCTAAAGTTATATAGATAGTCGGAATTGAAGCTTAACAACAAATTTTCACAGACTTCAATTTTGTGGAGACTTGAGCAATTTTTCCACACTTTTAAGCATAGAGATTCACGAGGGTATCTCGTAAGTAGGTTTTTGGGTTGCCCTTCAATTGTTGATTATAGCATCACCATTATATAGAAAACCGTACTTTGAAGTGTTGTCTTGTAATCTTACATGTTTAAGATGAGACAGGCTAAAAGGATATCATCATGTGAAAGGTTAGGTTATACATGGAGAATAGAACACACTCAATTAACTTCATGGCTAACTACTATAGTCAAGTTGATTAAATTACTTTAGAACGTGATGGAGCGTGTTATACGATGGATTGTTAAGAATGGGATGATAAGGTTTATGAAAAAAGCCAACATTAGTTTACCTAGAAAAAATTTTTATAGGGGTCAGATAATTTTTTGATGGTCCATTGACTGTAGTAAAAAAAATAAATTCTTTCGTTGCGATTCGGGATGGGTCAGGTACATTGGCTATAGCAAATATGAAATAAAAGTTACTATTGCTAATTGCCGACTTGTCGATCGATTTTTTCGTCACAGATACAATTGACAATTTAAAATGAAAAGTGTGCTCTACCACTCCCTTCCGATCTGCGAGTCTATGACGTTTCTGTCCACCACTCCTTTGGTGGTTTAAGATTAAAGGCTTTTTAGCGTTTTAATTTAATGGGCTATGTGTATTGCCTAATTGGGTAATAAAAGTTGGGTTATAGGATTATGAGAATTGACTTTTAGATAATAACTAGATAAGTTAAAACTCATGATCAGTTCAACGGAATAATTGTCCAAATTCATGTTTTAAAAAATTTATATTTGTTATTTTTTGTTATAACGTATTAGTTTATATTTGTAAAACTTTTAATTTTATATCTTTTAGGGTTGTTGGTAATAACATATATATATATATATATATATATATATATATATATATATATATATATATATATATATATATATGTTTTTTATATCTTTTGCATCACTGTAGTTACACTACTACAACAAAATTATACCATAAACAACACAATTGCAGGGTTGCAATGATGTAACATATTGCATAAACAAAGAATATCTAAATTTTATGATTACAATGATTAAACATAATGTATTGATAACAGGAAAAACAATTTTGATAATAGATTTGACTTTCCTTCTAAACTAATGTACACCAATCTGTAAACTAACGTAAACTAATGTAAAACAATGTAAACTAATGCAAACTAATCTGTAATACCAAGTAAAGAAGGCATTTGATCCCAGATTCATCATATTGCTACAAAAGAAGTGAAGATTCAAAGATTTTAATCGAAAAAATATCAACAGAAATGGCTCCCAACTGCAGCATCTAACGAACTCACTCCCTTTTTCTTGACCACTGCAAGTTGAACAAAAGAACATCAAATAAACTTCAAGGTAGTGTTTGGTATCAAGGAATGAAAGACGAAATGGAATGAACGATTGAGAGTGAATGAAAAATAACATGTTTGGCTTCCGTAGGGAATGTAATGGATCATTACACAAGTAATCTCATTCCTTCTGATTACACCAAATTCATTCCATTCATCCCCCCCTTTTCATTCCATCCACCACCATCGGCCGCCACCACCACCACCTGCCGCCACCGCCACCACCTGCTGCATCACCATGATCGATGTCGAAGTACCAATCAAATAAGATGTTAAAATGTGTGTTCCTATTCACCTAAACTAGTTAGGGTAAGTAGGGTTGTCGAACCTCGTGGAATTAGTGGTCGGTGTATTGTAACTTGATTTATACGAAACGATTAACTAAATTATCAAATTACTTAACTATTGCCTCTTGGCTGTAAAAATTGGATTTTGGAATGATTAAGGAATTAACTAAGAAAATAAATTGCAAAGGAACAAACTTGATTAAGAAGACAATTATAAGAAAGAGTAATCCACTTCAGGGTTAAGGTTTGGTTTTCAGTAATCGTTTAGTTCAACTTGGTGGAAAATCCTTAACGGGGATTCTATACGTGTAATGATTAAGTGATAATGATAATCAAGACTTAATAGGTCTTAATACACAATACCAATTCAATTAGTAACCAAAACTCTACAACCATACGATTTGCGCAAGATCATACGACATTCAAATAAGGGTTAACCAACATAATTGTTTAAATAATCAAAACACAAGTTAAACTTATAAAAGAACTTAAAGGGTTCTAAAGTTCAATCCCAACGCAAGTCTAACAAAAACGAGGACCTAATCACACATAACCCGTTACCCGAAGTAGATCACGAGAAGTTTAGCCGCTCATTGTTCTTGAATGATCTTCAAAATCGTTGTTGAATTGCATCCCGGATGATCGAATGGTGTTAGAACGATGTAGAATGGTGAATCACAGGTCTAGAAACACCCAAAATTCGTCTCAAATCGTCTTAGATCGAATGGGGGGCAAGTGGCGGATGAAACCTAACAAAAACGCGATTTTATAGGTGTTTCCCGAAGGCTCTGGCGTAGGCTACGCCAGCCAGCGTAGCCTACGCTGGAGGGTATTCTGCTGTTTTTTGGCTGATGCTGGCGTAGCCTACGGTGGCTGTAGTAGGCTACGGTGGAAACTTTTCTGCTGCATTTTGAATCTTCGTTTCTTGACCCCTCCAACGCCTTGTATCACCATGTAAGCTTCCAACTTGGTTATTTTACCTACAAAATCACTTCAAACTTCTAGTTAACCTATTCAACATAATCAAATGCATAAATACGAGTGATTATACTTAATATTTAATATTTAAACACTTGAAATATCATTCCAACACACTTACATCACATCCCCACACTTAACCTTTGCTTGCCCTCAAGCAAATCCGTTTGAAACACTAAACAACAATATATAAACCAATGTTCCTTACTATGTCTTAGCTATGGTCCAAAGTCATACCCCATTCCAGAATTACAACAATCGTGTTTGGTTAGCAAGTAAAGCGTGTTACATTTATTTCAAAATAGAATCATCCTAATTAAACCTAACAGACTTTTGGTTTTTATTTTCATGCAACACACCCCTCACTATTTTCGCTCCACTCGGTTTATTTCTGGATTGGTGAAAATTGCACCAATAAATCACTCAAAAGGTCCACGTATGAAACTTTGTTATCATATGCTTGAGTGATGATCAAACTTCCACAGTAATACATTAATAATGCACACATCAAAAGGACTTATCGGTTTTGGGCTTAGGTTCGGGTAGGAATGTATGGTTGTAAAAGTGGCTAAAATAATCAAGGTAAATATCACTGTTGACATTCTTATTAAAATAACTACTACTAAAGATAAAAAACCATGGCACACACTTATCCCATACTTGGTATTTTTGCATTTTTCTTTGTTTTTCTCTTTTTTTTTTTTTTTTCTTTTTTTACTTTTTTTTTCTTTTTTTTCTTTTTTTACTAATTATCACCAAATATCAAATACTGATACACTTGGAATGTCATCATCAGTGGTGAATGGGTTGATTCGGGTTCTAATTATGTGGTTGTAACAAAGGAAATGGTTTAAGGCTCAAAACGGTTACTAGGGGAAATTTAGGAACTGGTAAGGCACAAAAATAGTTTGAAAGGAAATGGGGGTCCTAGATTGCCTCTATCATCTATGTGCATTTATCAAGTCACCGTTTTAGTATGCATCAAATCACACAAGTTCTAAAACAAAGAGTCATACGGCCTACACTCAACAAATAAAATAAGTTTTATGAACTAACAATCTAATAGGCTTCAACATCTCACCAAGTTAGGAAATATGGGATGCCGATGTGTGCATGAATTTATTACACCAATAGCTTGTTAACCACAATTAGGTAATTCTTAACATTTTCTAAAAGCCTTGCTAAACACAATTCCTTATGCTATCATGGAATTAGACTATGACTAAGAACCTTACTTCAAACAAGGTAGGAATTAATTGGTATGCTTGTTGTTTTTATGTCCAATTGGAGTGCTCAAAACAAGAAAAAAAAATGTTAAAAGTTTTCACATTTTCCTCATCCCCACACTTGGGATACATTGTCCCCAATGTATGATATTTAGGTTAAATGCAAGGATTTTTTTTTTTTTTTCAATTTATCCGATCAATCAACATAAACGACTTTTCAACCCAATCTACCCAAGCACACGTAACCATTCCCAACACATAATACTAATAACACCACCAATTTAACACACACAAACTACTTAAACAAACACATCAAACATAAACTGTCTCACACCACCCAACCACCCTAAAACACCCACACTAAACATGGTTTAAAGTTAAGGAACATAAATAGATAGAATAGAGTACATGGACCTGATCATGGATCAGCGAGTACTCAATAGTAGGGGTTCTGTGGATCCCCGAAAATGCTCCGCATTGTGTCAGAGAAAGTTCCAAAGTTGAATGCATCCGAGGAGCTTCCTTGATTTTGTTGTTGTGCCTCCTGAATTGGGTCTAACCACTGAGAGTGATGTATTGGCGGAACCGGGTAGTCCACTGTTCCGTCATATGGTGCAAGATTGGTGTAGTCTATTATTTCCGGATGCTCAATCACGGGCTCACCTGCGCGCCAAGCGTTATGCATCCTCCTCCTTTGATCATCCTGCCATCTTAAGTTCACTTCACGCTCTTGGTTCCATGCGTGAGTACGGTTCCAATGCTCCTGTCTATTATGGTTCAACATATTGTCCCAATGCAGTTGTTCAAATCCACGCGTGTTTTGATCATACGTGGCCTGTTGGTATCCTGTCCACGAATCATAGTCGACGGGCCTGTGTTGAGCTACAAACTCATCCATATTTTGGTATCCCCCATAAGTATCATAGTAATTGGGCATACCACAAAAGAAGGGTGGACTATCCTCTTCTTCATTCATTTCTTCATCACTCACCTCATCTTCTCCACTATCGGGTTCATCAGTTTCTCCTTCATCTAATGGCTCAGCATCCAATCTCAATGCCCGCCATTTTTTTCCGGCATTAGTTAATTTATGATATCGGGGTGTTTTCCTGTATGACCAACCAAATGTGCTCAATCCTTCTAGATTAAATGTGGGGATATCTTCCTTATGAAATGCGGTGTCTGCAGTAATGACTCCATGCTTCTTCAACAACGCGGTAATCAACCGACAATATGGGATTGTCTGTTTATCCACCTTATTTCGTGAATACCAAATGTTCATCATAACCAAATGCTTAAAAGAGATTCGCGGTGAACCAGTTAGGAGGGAATGCACTATTTGCACATCTGGATGTCTTAGGTATCCTCGATCACTTCTGCGTGGTAAGATGTTCTGTTGCACGATCAAAAGTAGCAGTCTTGCTGGCATTTTCATTTTATCCCTTCTCATTTTCCCATCATTGTCAGGCAAAAACAGTTCAGACAACATTTGGTTCCATTGAGGATGCATATGACACTTATCAAATAGTTCCATAGAAGACGGGTAAAGATATTTGTTAGCTCCACGCCTATCTGGTATGGAATCAAAGTTGGCAATCTCATTCAAAGTGTCGTGAGACATTATAACCTCCACGCCTCCCACGTCACCAACCAACCTCATTGTCTTTGGTGGATGTCTACCACCCTCGTATTTCAACGAACCAACCCATTCCATCACTGGATCCATATATTTTCGATCAAAGACCCCATCATAACATTTCAATGCTGCTTCCCAACCAATCGCCTCAAATTTTTGCACTATGCCAAAAGCCCGAAACTCATCCAGATTTATCATTCTTTCATATAAAAACCGTTGTGAGGTTGTTTTTGGTTGAGTATCTTGTCAGTGAACAATTGTTTGTGGAAGCTTCTTTCCTTGGTTTCCAACGACCCAGTTTTCCATATTGGCTTTGCCCTTGGATAGTCTCCGATGCGCGTTCCCCCATCATCTTCTTGATTGTCAACTCTCCTTCGTTGTGGTTCAGGCTCGGATCTTGATGGACCTGCTGGTTCCTTTCCCTTTCTTCCCATCTGCACAGTTTAACCAATTCAACACGTAAACATACTCAGTTAGCTATATAACTATCTTAATCTGTTAACTAAAAAAAATGCATAATTCTGCTCCCTTCCCCACACTTAATTTTGACAATGTATCTTTGACTTGTAAAAGTCAAACTATCCAATTCCACAACTCAATTCTAGATGTAGTAATCTTTTAACCATTATTGAAGTTAAAGATTTTAACTCTCCACAAGAACATAAGATTACTAGCAACATAAATTTGTCAACAACTTCAAGAACTAACCCAAAATCAACAACCACTATGTGCATCCCAAGCATCTAGGATTCTTACGACATACCTCAATAATCTTGTAAGAAAACGATGAAAGTTCGTACCTTTGTTGTTTATGACGATGGAAAACACTAAAATTGCAGAGAAATTGCTTTAAATCCAAAAACCCCCAATTTAGAAAAAATAGGGTTCTTCGTGCTTCGTTCAGATTACAAACAAACGAGAAGAATTTGCTTAACACCGACACTCTCAATGTATTCCTTACGAAAAATTATGCGAAAAACACTCTTTGATTGTTTGATTTGGTGGGTGAATGAAGAAGTTAGATGTGGAAGATGGTTATGGAAGATGTAGAAGATGTAGAGGAGAGTTGGTGGGTTGTGGGGGTGAAAGGAGATGATGTAGGGTGAATAAGTGGCTGAAATTCGTTCAAATCCCGTCAACCCATTTTATCCCTGGCGTAGGCTACGCTGGCCACCGTAGCCTACGCTAGGGTGCCTTCTGCCCATTTTTCAATTTGGCCACCGTAGCCTACGGTGGCTACCGTAGGTTACGGTGGAGATGCCTCTGTATTTTTCAGAATGGTGTCTACCGTAGCCTACGGTGCCTGCCGTAGGTTACGGTGTTTTTTTTATTTTTTTTTTATTTTTTTTATAAGAACGTTACCCCCACCCCCTTTAGAAAAGAAAAGTCGCCCTCGACTTTAAGTAAAAAAAATCAAATAAAATAAAATAAAATAACATAAACTAACTACGAGACTGCGGGTTGCCTCCCGAAAGCGCTAAGTTTTTTTAAGTCTTCAGCCGGACTTCTCGTGATCCTCACGTAGTCGAAAAAATGTCGATGAAGTTAATACTAACTTCACCGATTCTTCTAAAACCGGGTTTAGATCTGTATCTTCCAGATATGGTTTCAAACGATGACCATTCACGACTTGTCTTAAATGATCATCGAAGTCCTCAATCTCGATATCACCGTAATTCCCAATGCGCTTAATCACATAAGGTCCGGTCCATTTACTCTTAAGCTTACCTGAAAAGAATTTCAACCGTGAGTTAAATAGCCAGACTTTCTCTCCTACCTCAAGTGTCGTCCGCTTTAATTTAGCATCGTGAACTCTTTTCATCCGTGCCTTATAAGCGCTAGCTGTTTCATACGCTTCATCCCTTAATTCTTCCAATTCAACCAAACTCAGTTTCCGTTGTTTACCTGCAACATCATAATTAACATTAACTTCTTTCACTGCCCATAACGCGCGATGAACCAACTCAACAGGTAAGTGGCATCCCTTTCCATAAACCAACCGGTAAGGGGTAGTACCAATAGATGTTTTATATGCAGTACGATACGCCCATAGAGCATTGTTAAGTTTGGTGGACCAATCCTTGCGGTCGGTTCGTACTGTTTTTTGTAAAATTTCTTTAATTTGCCTATTTGATACTTCCACTTGCCCACTTGTTTGTGGATGATACGGTGTGGCAATCCGGTGGTCTACACCATATTGTTTAAGAAGCTTTTGAAAATTAAAGTTTTTGAAATGTGATCCCCCATCACTTATGATCACACGGGGGATGCCAAATCTTGAGAATATGTTGCTTTGAATAAACTTACAAACAACACTATGATCATTTGTTTTAGTGGCAATCGCTTCTACCCATTTAGACACATAATCGACTGCCACTAAAATGTATAAATTACCCAATGAATTTGGAAATGGGCCCATGAAGTCAATTCTCCAGACATCAAAGATGTGACCACTAGAATTGGCTGCATGGGCATCTCATTTCTCTTTGAAATACTACCCATCTTTTGACAATTTATACAATTTTTAGCAAACTCATAGGCATCCCGAAAGATCGTTGGCCAAAATAACCCAGCAGATAACACTTTGTGGCCTGTTTTCTGGCCACTAAAGTGACCTCCACATGCAGATGAGTGTACAAGACCCAACACATCTTTGATTTCAGAATCCGGGATACATCGCCTGATAACCTGATCAGGTCCCACCTTGAAAAGATCTGGATCATCCCAAATATATTGCTTAACCTGCGCCATAAACTTTTGTCGTTTCCATTTTTGCCAATGTTCTGGAATAGCACCTGCAGCATAATAATTAACAATGTCAGCAAACCAAGGTAACTCAGAAATAGCAAATAAATGTTCATCTGGAAATGTCTCATTAATCTCCAAGGTGTTCTCCATGTCAGTGCTGACAATCCGGGATAAGTGATCAGCAACCACGTTCTCACTACCCTTTTTGTCCCGAATCTCTAGGTCAAACTCTTGCAGCAATAAAATCCATCTGATCAACCTTGGTTTTGCATCTTTCTTCTCCATTAAATAACGCACCGCACTATGATCCGAGTAAATAATGACTTTACTTCCCCAGATATAAGACCTGAACTTATCAAGAGCATAGACAACTGCAAGTAATTCTTTTTCAGTAGTAGTATAATTCAATTGAGCACTATCCAAAGTTTTACTAGCATAATAAATTGCCACCGGTTTCTTATCTACCCGTTGTCCCAAAACAGCCCCAATTGCAAAGTCACTAGCATCACACATTATTTCAAAAGGAAGTGACCAGTCTGGTGCTTGCAAAATTAGGGCTTCAACCAATTTTGTTTCAACGTGGTAAATGCTTTAAGACACTCTTCATCAAACACAAATGACATGTCTTTCAAAAGCAAATTACAAATGGTTTTGTAATTATACTAAACCCTTTTATAAATCGCCTGTAAAAACCAGCGTGTCCTAAGAATGATCTAATGCCCTTGACATTTGTGGGTGGAGGTAGTGTTGAAATAACTTTAATTTTAGCATGATCAACCTCAATCCCACGTTGTGACACCATATGACCCAACACAATCCCTTCTTTCACCATAAAGTGGCTTTTCTCCCAACTTAAAACCAGATTTGTTTCAACACATCTTTTTAAAACTTTAGTTAATTGAATTAAACAACTTTCAAAAGATGGACCAAAAATTGAAAAATCATCCATAAAAATTTCCAAAGACTCCCCAATCATATCTGAAAAGATACTCATCATGCACCTTTGAAAGGTGGCTGGGGCATTACAAAGTCCAAATGGCATTCGCCTAAACGCGAACGTACCATATGGACAAGTAAAGGTCGTCTTTTGTTGATCATCAGGGTGAATTGCAATCTGATTATAACCTGAATACCCATCTAAAAAACAATAAAACTTCTGACCTGATAATTTTTCAATAATTTGGTCAATGAAAGGAAGTGGAAAATGGTCTTTAGAGGTAGCAGCATTCAACATCCTGTAATCAATACACACTCGCCACCCGGTAACAGGTCGGGTGGCTACATGTTCACCATCCTCACCTCTCACAATCTGAATGCCTGATTTCTTAGGCACAGTTTGTGTAGGACTTACCCATGTGCTATAGAGATTGGGTATACAATTCCAGCATCCAACCATTTGAGAACTTCTTTCTTCACTACTTCTCGCATGTTGGGATTGAGTCTTCTCTGGGTGTCTCTCGCTGGTTTTGCCTCTGCATCAGTGATGATCTTGTGCATTACAATAGATGGACTTATACCCTTGAGATCTGCAATGGTCCATCAAATAGCTGCTTTATGCTCTTTCAAGACCTTAGTAATAACGCTTCTTGATCTTCTTCCAAATCTGCTGCAATGATGACTGGAAGTGTTTGATTCTCCCCCAAAATACATACTTTAAGTGACTCGGAAGCTCTTTTAGTTCCACCTTTGGTATAATCACCAATGATGGTTTCAACTGAGAATCAATGTGATCCGGTAAGGGTTCCACCTGATGTGTCCATAGTGGTCTTCCTTCATGCACAACTAGTACTTCAAGTTTCTTTTCTTCTTCACTCAAATCATATGCATGCTCAACATCCAACCTGTCACAAAAAACACACGGCTCCTCGATGTTTTCCTTATTGTCATAAGGCTTACACCCGTCCATAATGTCCGCCATAAAACATTCATTATCGACAAGGAGTTAGTTACTTTGTCATACACATTAACACTTAATTTACGATTACCAAAAGTCATGTCAACGGTTCCGTCTCGACAATTGATTTGTGCATTAGCGGTTGCTAAAAATGGTCTACCAAGTATGACATTAGATTGTTTGGTTTTGTCAATTGAGGCATAATCGAGAACTAAGAAATCAACTGGATAGTAAAAATCATCCACCTTAACAATGACATCTGTTACTATTCCACGGGGAAGTTTTAACGTGAGATCGGCCAATACAACTGTGGTATTGGCTTTCTGTAAAGGACCAAAATCATATTGATCATATAAACTCCCCGGTAGAATACTAACACTAGCTCCAAGATCGAGTAACGCCCGTGCAACTTTAAATTCACCAACTTGAATAGAAATAATGGGCGCTCCTGGATCTCTAAGCTTAGGTGGAAGATCACCTGATAAGATAGCACTCACATTGGCCGGAACATCAAGCTTCTTAGGAAACTTGTGGGTTCGTTTTTGAGTGCACATATCTTTCAGATATTTGGCATAAGCAGGAACTTGTTTTATTGCATCCAAAAGAGGTAAATTAACTTTTACTTGTTTGAAAACCTCCCACATTTCTTCTTGTTGTGGGCCTCTTTTGTTTATCATTTTCTTTGGTTCGATTAACGCTGAAGGATAAGGAATGGTATTATCCTCCATTACCTTATTCTTACCTTTTTGTTCATTATCTTTTAAAATTGGTTTACTTATCTCTTGAAAAGTTACCTTTTTTTGGTGATTTTGATAACACAGGTTCTTGTTCATTTTCACTATCACTATCAACATCCTCCACTACCCCCTCTACAAATGGTGGTGGAGGGACAACTTTGTTATCATAAATTTTACCACTACGAAGAGTACTTACCTGGTTGATTTGCACATTCCTGACAGTTTTAGTGGTAGCTCCTTGATGTTGAGGATTGATGGTGGTATCACTTGGTAACTTTCCGGGGTTTCGCTTAATTTGAGCCACGTCTTCAGCTAGTTGTCCCACTTGCTTGTTTAAAGCTTCATAAGCTTTATCTCTGATTTCGTTCTCCCTCTTATTCTCTTGCATATTCTCTTTCATCATGTTCATTAAAGCATATAACTTTGCATTAGTAGAGTCTACGCTACCAACTTGTCCCGATGGAGGATTTCCTTGATAACTTCGTGATGAACTCCCTTGTTATTCCCCATGATTGTAGCTCCCTTGATTGTTTCCTTGAGAATATGAAGTTCTTTGATAACCACTTGGATTGTAAGTCCCTTGTGTTCGATTTTGATAAGTTTGACCGCCTTGATTATTGCCTTGAAAGTTAGGGTTCATCTGGTTTGAAGCATTACCATATTTGAAATTAGGATGATTCCTCAATCCAGGATGATAAGTATTGGAACTCATATCGAATTGCTTCCTGTCTCCATAAATTTGATTGACTTCCTCACTCCTTCCCATTACCAAAGGACAAGATTCACCATTATGGCCTATTTCACCACAGTCTTCACATACATCATAGCCCACATTTGCAACCTCCTTCATGCCTGTTCTTCCTAGCTTTGCTAATTGTTTCTCCAAAGATGCAATTCTCTCTTTGGTTTCATAATCAATTGTGGTTGATCTTGTTAAATTTGATTTGGATCGCCTACTAGCAGAAGCTTGTGCTTTGGAGTTCCTACACATCCTCTCTAAAAATTCCCAATCGGCGTCCTCATGATTAGAAAGGAATGTGCCATTGCTTGTAGAATATAAATACTTCCTCTCTTCATTGGTCAATCCATCTGAAAAAGCCTTAATCAACTCCCAACGTGCAATTCCATGATGTGGGCACATACGGATCAGTTCCTTAAACCTTGTGAATGCTTCATGAAATTGTTCTCCTGCTTGTTGTTGAAATGATCGAATAGCATCTCTTGCGTCACTGGTTTTACCCATAGAATAATATTCATCCAAAAAGGTTTGTTGCATTTCTTGCCATGTGTGGATACTATTGTCGGGTAAAGTGAGAAACCATTGCTTAGCTCTATCCTTCAAGGTGAATTGAAACAATCGCAGCCTCACTTCATCTTGTGTAAAGTGATTTCCACCAATGGTGCTACATATGGCATCAAATTCAGCAAGATGTACATATGGTTCTTCTGTTGCAGTGCCTCTAAATGCAGGAAGAATGGTGAGATAATGAGGGCGTACATCAAAAGCTCTTCCACGTCGATTTGGAGATGCAATAGGATTTGGATTTTCAGAAATAGCAGGTCTGAAATGGCTATCCACACCTCGTACTTGAGCTCTTTGAGGTCTTCTTGGTGGATTGGCATTATTGTTAACCCTACCCCGTTGTTGATTGATAGGTGGTGCATTCCACCCATGTTGATCATTCCCCCAATTGTTATTTCCGTTCTGTCCATCACCACCAGCAAAATTTCCATCCCAAGCATCATAATTTGCGTCATTATGAGGTTCTTCATTGTTATTCCACTCATCTTCATAATCTTCATCACCCGTATGGACACTATGCATACTCACATGATCAAAGTCATTACCTTGATTGAGGTTATGTTGATTCATATTGTTGTTGGTTGGTGGTTGATTCAAGTTATTGTTGCGGTTGTTATTTGGTGGTGGGGGTGGATTTGGGTTTTGGTTATTAGGAGGGGGGTTTGGATTTTGAGGTGGTTGATTATTTGGGTTTTCCATTTGGGTTGAAGCAGATGAACTGTCAGTTTCTTGATCAATAGCTTGTGAAATTGATGTAACCGGTAACCCTGATCGATGTAGAACACGATTGTACCTCGCTGATTTCTTTATTTCTGGATCGAACACTAATGGTGATTTCCTACCCGAATAACGAGTATGCATGCAATCTGTCACCTACACACTGAAAAACACCAAGCGTAACAAGGAAACAAAGAATTAAAGCAAAACAAATAACAAAAACTAAAAACAAATCAAATAGCAAAACACCAAGCGCACCGATTCCCCGGCAACGGCGCCAAAATTTGATCGATGTCGAAGTACCAATTAAATAAGATGTTAAAATGTGTGTTCCTATTCACCTAAACTAGTTAGGGTAAGTAGGGTTGTCGAACCTCGTGGAATTAGTGGTCGGTGTATTGTAACTTGATTTATACGAAACGATTAACTAAATTATCAAATTACTTAACTATTGCCTCTTGGCTGTAAAAATTGGATTTTGGAATGATTAAGGAATTAACTAAGAAAACAAATTGCAAAGGAACAAACTTGATTAAGAAGACAATTATAAGAAAGAGTAATCCACTTCAGGGTTAAGGTTTGGTTTTCAGTAATCGTTTAGTTCAACTTGGTGGAAAATCCTTAACGGGGATTCTATACGTGTAATGATTAAGTGATAATGATAATCAAGACTTAATAGGTCTTAATACACAATACCAATTCAATTAGTAACCAAAACTCTACAACCATACGATTTGCGCAAGATCATACGACATTCAAATAAGGGTTAACCAACATAATTGTTTAAATAATCAAAACACAAGTTAAACTTATAAAAGAACTTAAAGGGTTCTAAAGTTCAATCCCAACACAAGTCTAACAAAAACGAGGACCTAATCACACATAACCCGTTACCCGAAGTAGATCACGAGAAGTTTAGCCGCTCATTGTTCTTGAATGATCTTCAAAATCGTTGTTGAATTGCATCCCGGATGATCGAATGGTGTTAGAACGATGTAGAATGGTGAATCACAGGTCTAGAAACACCCAAAATTCGTCTCAAATCGTCCTAGATCGAATGGGGGGTAAGTGGTGGGTGAAACCTAACAAAAACGTGATTTTATAGGTGTTTCCCGGAGGCTCTGGCGTAGGCTACGCCATCCAGCGTAGCCTACGCTGGAGGGTATTCTGCTGTTTTTTGGCTGATGCTGGCATAGCCTACGGTGGCTGTAGTAGGCTACGGTGGAAACTTTTCTGCTGCATTTTGAATCTTCGTTTCTTGACCCCTCCAACGCCTTGTATCACCATGTAAGCTTCCAACTTGGTTATTTTACCTACAAAATCACTTGAAACTTCTAGTTAACCTATTCAACATAATCAAATGCATAAATACGAGTGATTATACTTAATATTTAATATTTAAACACTTGAAATATCATTCCAACACACTTACATCACACCACCACCATCTTCTACTGCCACCACCACCGCCATCTTCTACTGCCACCACCACCACCATCTACCGTCGCCACCACTATCACCACCACCATCACCACCGACTATCAAAATCAAGGTTCACTAGCCACCATCACCGCCACCAATCACCACTGGCCACCACCACCATCTACACCGGCCACCACCACCGCCGGCCGTCGCCACTGCCCGTCACCACCACTGACCACCACCGGCCGCCACCACCGACCACCATGCACCACCTCTATCGCCTGCCACCACCGCCACCATGAACCACTATCGGCCACCAACCATCACCACTATAACTACTGTTACATTTCATTCCTTCATCTTTTTCTACTTAGCAAATTATACAAAATTAATGATTCATTCCATTCTTAAATGGTAACCATACAAGACAATGAATGTAAAAAATCAATTTTATTCTCTCATCAATTCCATTCATCCATTCGTTCTATTTATTCGTCCATTCCATTGCCTCATACAAAACATACCATAAGTTCCTTAACTTGATCAATCAAGATCTCCATCTTTTAAAGATAAGAGCTTACCTTAGTACCTCTTGTATATGATGTAAAGTTAGAGCCTTTACTACTTAAGTATACTTAAATTGAATTTCTCACACTTTTCATCAACTCATTAGTCATATGATCATAACTGCTATAGAACTCCAAGTTCTTTTGAAGCTTTAGGCTTATAGCGGCCAACTAACACGAGGATTGACACATCTAATGAGTCATCTATATTTTTAATCTAGGCATCCATGACAGCACTAAATTAAAGGTATTACTTTGTAGGAGGTATATTAGGTATCGAGCTTCTATCACATAGATTTTTTTTATCTGCCCTTAGGAACAATTCTTATTCTTTTAAACCTCTTCACATAGATTTTAAATGTATTTTTGTTATGGACCTTAAAATTTACTGTTGGAGTTAGGTATATTAATGATTAATAACCTTTTCATTTTATTTATGAGAACATTAATTAACTACTAGGATCCATATTGTACCATACTCATGTAAGGACCGATACAAAGATAAAGTTATTTAGGTAGGTAAGGGTTAAGAAATACACCAACTTTACAACTCCTTACCCTTATGGGATTATTTAGACATGTCTTGTCACGTCAACATGTTAATACCCCATATGTCTACTCTCCTTTATGATTGACTTGAGCACTTGTCACAAATTCATATAGTTTAACAGTCATCCCAAAGCCAGAATACAAAGCACTAGATGATATTGTTGGATGATATAGTTGAATGATATGATATAAGTTCTTAATATTTTGATTTCTATGACGTTTAATATATTAGAATCGAATAGTGTTTGCTTTATGACTTATAGTTTTGTTTTTTAGGATTTTGTAGATTAATTTACTATTTTACAAATCTAGAAATTATTTTAAAAAATAGAATAATACCTATTGCAACGAAATCTACTCGCTATAATAAGTGTTTATTATTTTCTATAACATTTATCTATAGCAATTACATTTCATTGCAATAAGTATTTTTCTTATAAAATTAGGGAATTTTTTAATTAATGAAAATTTTTGAACGACAAAATGTACTACAACGACTCGTCACCATAGGGTTATCAATAGCGAGAACGTGTATAGCAACAAAATAATTGACCTAATACGACGGAGAAATGACGACGAAATAGTTGGTACTATGTTTTGTTATAGCAACTACGTGTCATCACCGAAAGTAAAAAATATTTTGTCGCAAAAACACTTTTCTTGTAGTGTAAAGAGTCACACAAGGAAAGCTTCGAGCACGATTTATTTCTATATGGGATATAAATTGTTGGTGACTCAAAAGATTCTTGTCGTTATTCTCATTATCACAATTTCCAAACATTCTTCTTGTCTTAATCTTGTGTATGTGATAATATTTCAAGCTAAGCGAACTTTTGGGCCGGGAAGGAGCCAAAATGGTTGAGGGCCCCTGCGTGAGCCTTATTAAAAACTAAAACAAGACCATTAAAAACTAAAACAAGACTGATAAAGTTTATTATAAGGAAGAAGGTGCTTGTTGTTTGACTCTTAACACTAAAGAAGAAAGAACACAAAATGGAGAACACATAAATAGAACATACATCTTCATTACACGTAACATGTAGTATAAGTTTGTGTGAGGGGGATATGACCTTTCGAATGAAGAACACAAAATAAGGAACATAATACGCCATAATATTTTTCATAGCAATGCCAAAGATTATTTGTAGCAACAAAGAGCTATTATCATGAGTTCAAAAGTTACATAAAATCATGATAAACTAGTTTAGAGCATAGGTAGATTGCTAGGTAGAATTTAACTATAACAGAGATCATCCAAAAGTTAGCTTTAATACAAAGCTAACTGAATTACAATAGTGTAATTATAGGTAAATATGTAAGACATGATTAATATTCATAACTCTTGTTTATTAGAACAACATATATGATTTATTTTTTTGTAAAAAGTATAAACATGTATCATGATTGCATATGTTTTATGTGTAGGGACGCTGTTCATATATTAATGAAGAAAATACAATATAATTGGAAAACAAATACAACTTGAAATGAAATTACCATATGAGTTATAACTAGGGGTGCGCAAGAAACTGAAAAAACCAAACCGCAATCGAAAATAACGACGCAACCGAATCGAAAAAACCAAAACCATTGGTGAGAAACCGATGGTTTGGTTTGATGATTTTTTAAAAACTGATGTTTTTGGTTCGGTTTTGGTTTTGCTTGTTACGGAAACCGAAAAACCGAACTGAAACCATAAAATTGAACTTCTAATTTTAGAGGTATATTCATATACTTATTATAAACACGACTAACCTATAAATTATATATTTAACTTATGCTATCTAAATACACAAGATCTAGCTTTCGAGAATAATCTTTAAACATTTTTGTTTAGAAGATTAAAGTGTTATATTGAATTTTTTATTATTGTATTTTATTAATAGCAATTAATTTTAATGTTAAGTAATTTATAGAAATATATAAATTATGTTTAAATATCAAAATATGATGTAAGCCAAAGTTTTTAGCTTAAGTTCATTACTTTTGACCAATTTTTTTAGTAAAATTGAAGCCCAAAAACAAAACCGAAACCGAAGTGAAAACCGAAAACCAAAAATCAAAAAAACCGAAAGCGAACGGTTTTAAAAACCCAAAAACCGAAATATCAGTTTTTGGTTTTGGTTTTAGGTTAAAACCGAACCAAACCGATAATGCACACTTATCCTTAAAAGAACCTAAAGTCTTCCAAAATAACTTGTTTTTCATAGAAAAACCACAATACTAGATTGTATTCTTGAAGTAGCCCACAGAGTCTAAGAATGCACAAAATTGTTTGCATGAATTTGTTTGTGTTTGGGTGTTATTAAGAGCATACAAAGTTTCTCGAGTTTATGATACTTATAGGTAACACCTAATTAAATAGTTGACACAACTTGAAACAATCCAATTAAACTTGTTAAAATATATTAAGTGTATAAAATATAATTTAATTTCTTTAATGTTTCATTTATTTAATACCTGACTTCTATAGAACTCGATCACATATTAAATGTCTTTAATACGCTTCGTACTTTTTTCATTCACTAATGTTTGTCCAACTGAATTTTTTCGAAGGTTTTAAATACGACAAAAGGGAGTTATACATATAACTCATTATGGTTGATTATTAGTATCCTTGTAACAAATGTTTAAATAAGATTTATTGTATTATAGATATACATGATTCATAGTTTAGCATGTTAATATAATGAGTGTTAGATTTGTAAGTTGATTATATTTTCTTCTCATATATTTCATTTGTATATCTCATCTGTGAGATACACTTAATTAACAACATAAACATGTCTCTCCTTAATACTTTGATATTATACTAGTTGGATAACAAATTAATACAACATTTTTCATTAAGGTATATTCAAATTGTTTTAACTCAAAATCATATTTCATTATTTTCTATATACAACATCATAAGTCGCATAAGGTTTTGATTTTACAAACTTTTTGTCTACAAAGGTTCTTTAGATACCAATGCAACAATTGTAACTACCAGAAATCTTTATCCAAAAAAATTAAACTTTATGGTAGGAAAATGCGTTCTCTTCGCTTTCTTCATCACAAATTACCTATTTTTATCCACCAAAAATCTTGCACAAAATCTTTCCATCTTTTTCTTCATTATCCTGGTGTAAAAAGAATCTCCAAAATGCAAAAATGGATGAAGAATTTTGTGACATCGTTAACCCAGCATTATCATTAACCGCACAAGTCTCTTCCATTCTTGTTCTCTCTCATGTTTTTCAGATTTTCCTCAAGCCATTGGGACAACATGCGCCTGTTGCTCAGATCCTCGTACGTTAATCGTAGATAATATCCCATTTGTTTTTTTAATTTCTTTTGATCTATGCATTTGTGCGTATTTGTTGAATGATTCATTTCATGCATGTATCATGGTGTAATTCTTACAATTCTTCTCATTTACACCACTTTTATCTTTTGTAGGCAGGGCTCCTCCTTGGCCCATCAGGTCTATCGCGATCGCCACAAATACGAAGCTTCTTTTTTGAAAACTTTGTGGTTGATTTCTATGCAAGTTTGACACTATACTGCAGGGTTGGTATCATGTTTCTCATTGGCCTTGAGATGGATGTATCTTATATAATGCATAACTTTCACACAATAAGCGTCATCGTATGTGGTGGTTGCGTGATATGTACATTATTTGCGGCAGCTATTACATTCTTTGTTTATGACCAAACTGGATCTCAAGGTTCACATGTGATGATGGGCTTAGTCCTCGTAGTGATTTTAGCCAACACAGCTTCTCCCATTGTGTTTCGATTGGTAGCTGATCTGAAGTTTACGACGACTGATAATGGACGTCTGGCAATATGTTGTTCGCTGATCGCTGACATGTATGGTATGTTCATCTTAATTATAATCACTGCAGCAAGACATAAAGGAACTACTTTTAGATGGTTAATGA
Source organism: Flaveria ramosissima (assembly GCA_025215565.1). NCBI lineage: Eukaryota > Viridiplantae > Streptophyta > Magnoliopsida > Asterales > Asteraceae > Flaveria > Flaveria ramosissima. Next base: position 31,069,122 of record CM046034.1, read on the forward strand.
AAGCTCTATGTTCCCTTTTGATACTTGTGGGTGTTGTGATTTTCACCAAGTATTTAGCCAATTGGCTTAATCACAAAAGCAGAAAGCGAAAGAACCTTAGGCCTTTGGAAGTAATGTTGATTTGTGCAGTTGTTATATCTGCGGCCATGACTTTAGAAACTATGGGATTTAGCAGTATATTAGCTTGTTTAATTATGGGTTTGATGTTTCCGAGGAGAGGAAAATCAGCTCGAACAATGATGGCCACTGTGACATACATGGTTTACAACTTCATATTCCCTATATACTTTGGCTTCACCGGATTCAGAACAGATATAGCGTATCTTAATAATCTAAGAAACGTTGGCATCGTTGTCATGATAATCTTGTTGAGCATTGGTGGCAAAATTACTGGCACGCTCGCAGCTTGTCATTACTTAAAGAGACCACTAAACGAGGGTGTCCTTCTTGCTTTTCTCTTTAACATGAAGGGGCATGTAGATCTATTGACATTGACAACGGCTATTGTCAATAACGTGAGTGTTTATATGCCTCTAACTTTTAACAGTTAATCTTTTACCGAGTGGCATGTGGCCCAATGGTATAAATGGATCGGGAAAATTTCTAAAAAAACATGTTGACCGCCATAAAACCAGATAAACATTGGTTTTTAACGCCCCAAACCACTATCAACCAATCATATTAGGACAAGTACCCGAACTCAGCTAAGGGGCGACCCTAGATATGTTAAATCTTTGATATTGTCAGATATCTTAGAAATATCATTGTATCAGTGTTCACAGTTTCTAAAAGGATATATGATGTTTTATGTTGATGCAGGCGGTAACAAGTATAGTGTTTTACAATTTGATGCTTATTGTTGTGGTCATTAGTTCGCTAATATCGTCCATAGTAGTCAGTTTCATGGTGAAAAGAGATGGTGAAGCCTTGGGTATCAAGCACATACCAATGGAATGTCATAATCCTAAGAAGGAGCTAATATTACTGGCTTGTGTGCATAGTCCCCGACTGGTGGCTACTACGGTTGGGCTCATTGAATCACTCAGAGGGTCAGAAAATGTTCCAATAGCGCCTTACTTGATGCACATGGTTGAGCTTCATGAGAAAGCAAATGACATTAATTCAACAGATTACCAACTTGAAGAAGATGAACTTACTGATGAAGAAAAAGAAGACTATGGTGCTGACGACGCGGTGGAAATAAATGAATCTGTCGACATTTTCACCGCAGAAACAAAAATGACGATTCATCAAATTAAAAATGTGTCTCCTTGTTTGAGAATGTTTCAAGATGTTTGTGACTATGCAGAATACATACGCGCATCAATAATAATAATTCCTTTCCACAAGCGACAACGAATAGATGGTAAATTTGAGAACGATAAGAAGAGTATAAGAAAAATGAACCAGAAAGTGTTGCATCATGCGCCATGTTCAGTGGCAATTCTTATAGACCGCGGACATAATGCCAGGGCTTCAAAGGTTGCTGGTTCTGAATCTTTGCAGCAAGTTGCAACTTTGTTTTTTGGTGGCCCTGATGACCGCGAGGCATTAGGACTTAGTAAACGTCTATGCACACATCATCATACAAATCTTACAGTTATTAGGTTTCTCCCAACATCAAGAAAAGATGTAAGCTTACAAATCAACGTGACCCGCCACGCAGATGATGTAGAAGTGGCTGCACGAAATTCCGGACCAGAAATTGATGAAGCAGACAATGCTGCCTTAAAAGACTTTTATAACAGGTATTCCTAAACTTATGCATAATCTAGTAAAAAGCAACTATATATATGTATTATAATAAGCAAAAAAATAAACGTATCATGTAATATCTCACTCATAAAGTAGAGTCTTGGGAGGTATTACAATAAGTTTTAGACCAGAAATTAATGGAGTAGACAGTGCGTCCTCAAAAGACTTTTTTTGAATATGCATCCCTGAACACCTCATATACCATTGAAAAGTAGCTATATAAAGGTATTAGCATAAACATAAAAAACAAACAAACGTACACAACAATATCTCACTCATAAAGTAGTGAGGAGGTATTGGCAAAACATGGTCTTAAAAAAATAAAACATGAGTAATTACTAAATATTAATATTAGTAAAGTTCACAAACAATCGGAGCTTATTTTATTTTATGCTTTTAATTTCAGTTATGTGACATCGGGCAAAGCGAGATTTTTAGAGAAATATAGTGACGATGGAGAACAGACAGCAACAATCTTGAGAAACATAGCAGAGACGTATTCGATGTTCATAGTGGGGAAGGGTGGTGGAAGAGTGGAATCCGCTCTCACAAGTGGAATGAGTGACGGTGAAGAGTGTCCAGAGCTCGGTTTAGTGGGAGATTTTCTGGCTTCTTCTGAATTCAATAAAAGTGGTTCGGTTTTAGTTATTCAACAACGTGTTCATTCACATGGAGAACCTGATCATAATAGGCGCGTGTAGCACTCATCGGGATGGTAGAAAATCTCTCACGTAGGGGAGATGATGAACATTGAATAAGGGAACATGTGTCAACATATAAATGCAATGACTGACAAATTGTGGCTAACGTTTCTCATTAGCGTTTTGGGCATGTTAATGCTTGAAGTCGATCTACTTGTACATAGTGTTGCGTAAATTAGGAATAGTGTACCTTTACATGTAAATGAGAAAGATAGATAAGCATTTTGAATTGTGAGATGGTTGTGTAGGGATATTGAATGATGTAGTGGGTTGTAGGATGATGATGTTATTAATTCTGTGTTTGAGGTTGTTATATTCATGTGAGGATTAGTTATCTTCAATGAAACTCAATTGTATAACTACTATCCTATTTATTTTGTGTTGGATTCTTTGAGTTTTTCAATTGGATGATGTATAGTCTAGTAATTATCGCTTCAACTCAATATTTCTTCTCTTTAAAGCAAATTTGCTCCCCATTTAACCAAACATTGTGCATGATATTTCAAGGTGAATTGGTTTACAAGCTACAATGAAGCAACACATGTAAAATCTCTTATCAACGATATTTGTACTTCGTGGTGTATATTCGAAGTAACCAAAGTATCGTGTTTGGATGATTGGATCCTAACTTGGTTGTTTAGTAATTTGATATACAAGAGAAAAAAGATAAGTAGGTTTCTTCACAACCATGCACATAGCAAAACACAAGTTTTGCTTCACACCCTAGTGAGTGACCACTTCAAGTTTCGTTTAATTTTGATTTTGTATAGAGAACTATTTTTGACTAATTCTCTTATGTATCATAAAATAATATGCCACCACACAAAATAAGAATCACACACTATGCATGTTGTATGGACTGCATACCAGTAGCATTTTGGGTTAAAGAAATTGTAGTAATTTAATTCATAACGCTACTTCTTTTTATCAAATTTCCCTTAAATTCACTTTAAAGAGGTATAAAACCTAATATATTTTGTCACATCTTCATATGTTGTTGATTCTTTTGTGGATCTTCCCCGGATACGATCCCACCCTCTATTGCTAAACCCTGTAAAACATTAACATCCTGCAAAGTTGCTATAATTTGGTAGGTGAAACGTGTGGGTCTTCGAACGCCACATTTCTACTCGTGCCTTGATTAAGCTACCATCAATACTCCTTGAGTCATAGTTAGTTATCCCCACCGAACATAGCAATGTTAATGTATTGTCCAACGTTATTCGTGATTAGATCATTTCCTTTGTGAATTTCCCACCAAAGACTTATCATTGCATCTAATGTTTAACGAGCAATGATTACCCAAAGATAACAAACTATTTGCATGATATTTCATTTTTCAAAAACAACATCGTTAACGAATAAACCATGATTCAAATTCATTATGATGAATTTGAAAATTTAACAATACGAATTAGTAGTTTGAAGCACAAGATGAAGGAAAGATAATAGTTTGCTGGAGGATTTTTATTAACTTGAAACAATACATGATAGTAGTTTGTTTTTATAGATTGTAAAATGTTAATAGAAAGAAATAATATTCATTTAATTTTGGGTATGTGGTGTGGCTTTCCACCCAACCTATGGGAAAGGTAACCATGTAATTAACTTGGTTTAAAGTTTTTTGACCAAAACAAAGGAAATGAATGACAAGACCCTAACACCCTTCATGTACTACTATTGACATACATGAATATGGTTTACCAAGAAAGGGATGGTGATGGTGTTAGCAAGGATGACATAAAGTAACCCTTTAATACATGATTGTGGTTCATATTTGTTAAATCTAGTGAGATGGTCAACCTTATACACTTTTGTTTTGTCACATAAGCTGCATACATGAGTGGAACTCACATATCACTAGATACAAAAACTATCCCAAAAACCACCTAAGAGCATGGATGGTTGGAAAATTAACCTAGTTCAAATAAAAATCCGCTTGGAATCCTTAAATAAAGTCTATCACGGTCCTCTCCCATTCCCTTGTTCATCTCCATCGTTTTCCTCTCTCGAACCCTAACCAATGCCATCACTACTTTTTCTAACAAGACAACGTTAAGCAATATGTCAATTTTTAAAACAAAGGGGAATGATAGGATCGAAGAGGCTTTGACCAACTCCATTGGCTTTATCCTCGTCTACCTCGATGATCAACCCATGATGGAGTTGTGAATTAGATGCAACTTTTTGTTCGAATCCATTAAAGGCGATGGAGATGGTTTAGTGGACCCTCCTTTTTTTCTTTTTCCTGATTCTAGCATGAAATTGCGACTAGAATGTTTTCAATATAGATATAACTTCAAACAAATCTAAATAGAAAGGGAAAGAGAGGGAGATACCAATCTAGTGGGTTTTGGTGTTTTTATGTTAAAGATTGTTTCATAAATAATATCTTTAATTAATAGATTTAACACAAATACTCTTAACAATTAGTCTTAGGATAAATTATGAATTTAGTTTTCTGAAGTGTATTTTTATCATTTTACATTAGGTTATTTATTAAAAAGTAATGTTAAACTTGACGCAAAACTAAAACCACAATCTTTAAACTTGCAACTTTTCAAACTTACACCTTATAATGTAACTCGAACAAAACCAGACTATTTGTGTCATTACCTAAAAAACTTAAATCAAATATTTACATAAAACACCAATTAAAACGCATAGTATCAACTCTTAACCAACACAACCACGAAAGAACGCTCAGTGCCTTAGGATTTTCAGGACGGCGTTGTTTTGTTCATCTACACTCCTACGAAATACACCTCGTTGAATACATCGCCACGGAGGAATCAACCGCGGGTGCGCCATAAACCCTAGGGTGATCGCTCTCCATACCATAATCCATCATCGGACGGTACTCCAGATCCTCATCATGATCACGCACAAACTCTGGTATCTCCATCTTGTTTCTCCTCACATGCTCCCACAGATAATCCAATCTACTCACGTACTTCAGCTTCCCATACAACCTGCAATACACCCCACAAACACAATTATTATGATTATTATTCTTATTTTTTTGACAACACCATCATACCTTTATTTTTAAATTATTACTTGTGTTTTTAAATTACTTGCAAACTAAACTACATCATGTTTTAATTTGAACCTAAAACAATCCAATTTTTTATAATTTGAACCTAAAACAATCCAATTTGACCATTTTACGAAACTCAAGACCACCCTTAATTAAAAAAAAAACTAATCTTGACCGATAAAGGTATTAATGCCCAACCAGAATTTATTTTTAGTTGAACCTAATATCTCCTCTATTTCAATAAAATCCTGAAGTATTAAATCATTGCTACCTCACCGTTCATTTACGATGTGTTTCCGAGTTTAATAAACGAAAGAAAAGAAAAGAAAAAAAGAAAAGAAGTGAAATGAATTTAACAAAAGAAAAAAAACGAAAAGAAAGGAGATTAAAAAGAGAAAAGAAATAGAAAAAAAAGAGAAGACATTTTAAATTTTTGTGTTCAAGAGATTGAAGGAAATGAAAAGAAATTAAGAATTTTATGTATTTCATTTCATTTCTTCCATTTCCTTCCGTTTTGAAAGGAAAGTTATAAGAGAAAATTATTGAAAAATTTCCTTTTGTTTCTTTTCATTTCCTTCCTTTAAAAAAAACTCAGTTTTTTTGTTTCTTTCCATTTCTCTCCTTAAAAAAACTCGAGAATACAATTATTTTTCACTTTCCGTTCATTTCCTTTCATTTCTCTCGTTAAACGAAACTCGGTAACACAGCGTAAAGAGTCAAAATAATTATTTATTTATCATAAACACATTGAGAACAAAATTATGCAAGAACAACTCGTACAGTACAAGTGAATAAAGCACGTACCCTCCGGTGAAGATGAAACGTCCGAACGTCGCAAGGAAGATTCTAGACTGTAGATCTGGATGAACAAAATACACCGTTTCGAGATTCTGTTTAACGTTGATCGGAATCGAATCGTAAATCGATCGGAGAACGGATATTCCGGGGAAATTCTCGCTCTTACACACCTCCGTGTGGATGTAAACCACCGCAAAAGGCCTCTCAAGTTTAGGAAAAACCTTCTTCTTCAGATACAGATTCAACACATCAACGCTTAGATCCTTCGCTGCAACAGATCATGTAATCATAAGCCATAAATCACAAAATTCAACTCAAATAATCAATCTAATCATCGATCTGATCATCGATGAAGAGGAAATACATGAAGATTGATATAATCAACCGATCGGTATACCTGGAAAGTATTTTCCGACGATTCGAAGGATTTTTCGGCCGCGTTTGTCTCTGCCTTTGATCTTGAACAAATTGAGGTTTTTGATGTGCTGTTGTTGCTCCGGTGAGAGTTCCTCCGACATGATCGGCGGCGAAAGGGAATGATTGTTGGTGGATAAAGGAATGTTGACAAAATAGCTTCAGATTCGATGAGATTGCAGATAAGATTGGTGATTATTTATATCGAAAAGGAGGATTCGGTGCGGAAAAGTGAAGATAAATTTGGGGATAAAATAATTGAAGATGGAGATGAATGTTGAAGGGATAGATGATGATGATGGTGGTGGAGGGTGGTGAAAGGGGATATGCCGGAGGAATATTCTGAGGTTTGGACGGTTGTGATGGGATGGGGTGGAGTGCTTTGGAATCTGAGCCGTTGGTTGTGTGCATGGGTTGTTGGGTGATCTTGACCGTTTGTTTTTGGGATTGGCCGTGATTGACGGTTTTCGTTTTGGTTTGATTGGCGTATGGTTATCGTTGGTTTTGGAAAGGGTCAAAGTATGAAAGAGTATAAAGAGGTTTATAAGATATTAATATTATTTCATTTGTGTTTTGATAAGGGAAATTGTTTAGTAATCGTTTTAGAATTGTTAAACAATTCTTTAAAATTTGTTACTTCAATTTTCTTTTTAACGGAGAATTCACGTTTGTGATTCTAAATATACACTATTTGTTTTAATAATGTTTGAATATAGATCAAACTGATACGTAATAAAATCTATAACTTATAATAAAATATTAAAATTGTGTTTGATATGTATGAATTCGAAAGAATTCAATTAGTTAATGTGTTTGTGTGGCATAAATTTGTTAGAATTGTAATTTGAATTTTATTTTTAACATGGTTGGTTGAGCTTTTATGAGATCTTTATCTGTGTGTCGTATGTCGTATATTATGATTGCTACGGTTATTGTTTTCTTTATTGAGTTGGTGTCTCCTCGGAAGCGGTCTCTCTATCTCCCAAGATAGAGGAAAGACTCGTCACCAACTACCCCTCCCAGACCCTGCTCTTGAGTGGGATTTACTGGGTGTGTTTGTTTGTTTGTTTGTTTGGTTGAGAAATAAATTAGAATTGAAAATGTAATAATTACCTCAAATTCTTTCAAATAAATGATTTTTAATTCCTTTCAAATTTTGAATGATTTCTAATTCTAAGACCCTCTACCCTTGCCACCAACCGACACCTACCACCCTCGCCCACAACCAACCGACACTACCGACGACCCTAGTCAATGCCGCTAACCTTCGACTGCCATTGTCCCCTACCTCTGATAGTTATCGCCTCCTCCCATCGACCGACCTCTGCCACCAATCGTCACCACCATTCGTCGACCCCTGGGTGCCCGCCGCCAAAAAACGATAGTCTCCACCGACTGCACCCGTGACAGACCATCAACCGTCATCGCCAACCACATCGGTTTTGGATGCGCTCGACGTTGACTGTCGGTTTTTTGCGTCGGCATGATTAGTTGGTGGCAGCAGTTGTAACGATTGGGTACGGTCTGTTGTCGTCGGCAAGTGTTGTCCTTGGTAGTGGTCGATTGTCGGTGATGAGGACGGCACATGGTTAGTGGTGCATAGCGGCGGTGATGAGTCGGAGATGGTGGCGGTTGGTAATGAGTGATAAATTTTCAATTTCTTGTGAGTGTTTTGTCACTAAAATGCATTTGGGATTTAAATTACTTTGATAGATTTCAATTCTCTTGAATTTTAAATCATTTGGAAAATATTGAATTGCAAATCCAATTTCTTTTAATTCTAAACCAGTCTTGAATTTAATTCCAATTTCAACGCATTTTGCGAAACAAACGCCTCATAAGGGTCTGTTTGGTATGCAATAATAGAATAGACGAATTAATGAAATGTATAAGTGAATGAAATGGACAAAGAAATGAAATGAATTACTACATGTCATTATCATGTTTGGTTATCATATAAGAATGAAATGAATCATTATTTTATGTTGTTTGTTAGATAGAAAAAGACAAAGAATGGAATACAAAAGTGCTTATGATGGTGATGACTAGTAGTCATGTTGGATGGTGGTGACAGATGGTAGTGGTTGGCGGTGGGCGGTGGTTACCAGTAATGGTTGTTAGTGGTGGTGGTCACTGGTAGTGGTGAGGTGGTCGGTGGCAACCGATGGAAGTTCCTAATTGTGGTGTCGGCAGCGGCCAATAATTATGGGATGGTGGTTATCGGTGGTGGTGGTTGTGGCTGGTGGTGGTTTTGGCTGGTGGTGGTGTTGGTTGGTGGTGGTGACCAGTGGTGGTTGTCGGTAATGGTGGGTGGTGGTGGTGATCGAAAGGCAAAAGTAAAAACAAGTAACTTTCCAACAAGCGAGCTCGTTAGGTATAATGGAACAAATTTTATATTCGTTATAACTATGGAGGAATATGAAAGTTTTGATATTTTGGCTTGGTGGGAAAAGAAAGGAAGAATAATGTAACATCCGCCCATTTTTACCTTATAAACCCAAATCCGAATTCATTTTGAACTTTCATCCGATAAAAAAATAAAAATAAATTATTAAAACTATTTTTGTTTATTTTATTGAATCATACGTTAAATGCGTAATTTAACCAATCTTGACTATTGTCTTATTTAATTTTTATTTATTTAATCATTTGAGCAATTTATAATAAATGTTATAAGTTATAAATAAAGTTTATAAATTTATAAAGTTGGGATATTAACTAGGAGTTTTTTTTATTAATTAAAATAAATAAATAAAGTATGAAAATTTTTATAAGACTCACAAGATTTATAAAGATTTTATAAAAATAAATTAACTTCTTAATTGATTTTGGTCTTATAAAGTCCAAGGTTTAATACGTAGTTTTTGAAACTTCATTTAAAAAGTTTAAACATAAAATGATAAGAACTCAAAACATCAGGGGCCAATTTTGTAATTCTTTTAAAACTTAATTCAAAAGGGTTCAAGCATAAAATATCAACTTTTAAAACCTTAGGGACTAAATGTGTAAACTTTGAAAACCCAAACCAACCCCCCCCCTCATTTTCCCGTATTTCCGGCGGCCCTACCTTCGGCCACCCTCCGGTCGGCTCCGGCGAGGGGTAAACCGCCGGAATCTCCTAGATTTCTATCACACCCCCGCTAAAAGCTGAAACACGGGGATGTAACGAGACCGGGATCGTCATAACACATGGTGAGCGATAGAGATGCAATATAAATAAATGATGACAAGCGTGTCATGACGACACCCGACGACAAGGGGACTTGTGTCGTGTTTAGTCAATGTTCACGACAACATAGCCATAAGCAACATGATAATGATAACACATATACACATAAAGATGAAATTGTAAATGTTAATTCCCACAACCCGGGAACAAGTTTCAAAAGATGATAATTGTTTACAAGCGTTAACGTTGTTCAAAAGATTGTCTATCATAATATGTTAAGTCCCAAAATGCATCCTAGGGTCTCCACTAAGGCAGCACACCTAGATTCCTAGACTTGCATGATCACCTGAAAAGATATGCTTAAAACGGTCAACATAATTGTTGGTGAGCTCGCAGGTTTATGTAATAAAAATGTAAGTGATGCTGTAATAAGTAAGCGTAATGGAATACCGTGAATACAGTTATATACACAAGTAAATATCACATGACATGAGCTTTGCAACCAAACCTAGCGACGTACACAAAGAAATTGTCGGCATATATTCACCCAAGGGCCCGTTCCTGGCCACTGATGGTACCAACTAGTATACCATCGAACAAGGGTGGGGGTGTGAACCCAGTAGTACTACCAATACCTAACCGTCGGTTCCCACACTGGAATTAAATAGTTGCAAAGATAGAACCACACAGCAGACCCAAGCATGTATCAAATACTACTTGCAACACAGTATCACGTTGATTCCTTGTATGTAAAATGTATGTAAGTTGTACAGCATTGAAAATGGGTAAGCATACTTTTCCCCCAAGTTGTAAATGATTGAAATATTGTATAAGCGTAAAAAGGGGCCACGAAACTCACTTGTTAGGTGGTAAGTATGTATGAGCAATGTATCCCAAATGTTGAATGCAAATAAACAGTCAAACACCTATTGACAGTTATTGTAATGCATTAATGATATGATATATATATATATAAGCGCGCAATAATGATGGGTCGGTTCGGGTCGTATCGGCTGGGTCGCGTATAACACACACAAACTGACACACGTACTAGATCTTATGTAGATCCAAGTACAAGACATTGTCGCCATTGATGATGATATTTGAATGAAAGTCTCATTGTTATTGAAGAAGCATTGAATAAGTGTCAATAGTTATAAGTCAATTGATCGTTGTAAAGCGTTGGTTTAAATTTGTTTAAAATAGTATGTGTGCACTTTTCGCGTTGACTTTAATCTTTGTGGCTGAACAATGGCATTATTATGTTAATGTTACCTCAACATCACACGTCATACTCACACCACGCACAAGGGAATCAAACACAACAGTTTCAGTCGCATAACAAGGCCAGACGCACGACTCAACCTCCATTCGTGCGAATCAACCCTCAATCGTGCGAATCAGCTTCATTCGTACGATTGAGCCTTCATTCGTATGACTGGCATTCAGTCGTACCACACAAGACCCAATTGCACGACTCAACCTCCATACGCACGAATCAACCTTCAATCGTGCGAATTAGCTACTTTCGTACGATTGAACCTTCATTCGTGCGATTGGACTCCAGTCGTGCGAATCACGCACATTCGCACACATTCAGTCGGTCACCTGACTCAATCACACACACTCATTCGCACGCATTGTCACACCCCCGCTAAAAGCGGAAACACGAGGATGTGGGAACGAGAACGGCAATATCATAATCCACTTGGACCCACCATATTAAGCTGATAGTAGAAGCAATGATAAAAAATAAAATGTCATGAACCACGAAGGAAGTCATAACAACTAACCCGACAAATACACTAGGACAGGCTACTTGTGTCGTGTTGAGGAAAAGTGAAAAAAAAAAAGACGATACATAAAAAAACAGGACCCTTGAAGAATCATACCAAATAAGACAAAGAACCACATTGGAAAGTGTTACCCACAAGGGGAAGGAATAACACAAAAAGAGGCATTAACAATATTTGATGAAATGACGACACCCGACAACAAGGGGACTTGTGTCGTATCAAGTTCATCCCCACAATAGACATGTAATGATGAACATATTCACATCCACATTGATGAATTGTTCCCAACGGGAACAAGTTCAAATGTTGATAATTGTTTACATGCGATAACATTGTTCAAAAAGATTGTTTAATCAAACATGAGCTAAGTCCCAAAAATGCATCCTAGGGTCTCCACTAAGGCAGCACACCTAGATTCCTGGACTTGCATGATCACCTGAAAAGATATGCTTAAAACGGTCAACAAAATTGTTGGTGAGCTCGCAGGTTTATGTAATAAAAATGTAAGTGATGCTGTAATAGATAGCGCGTCGGAATACCGTGAATACAGTTATTACACAAGTAAATATCACATGACATGAGCTTTGCAACCAAACCTAGCGACGTACACAAAGAAATTGTCGGCATATATTCACCCAAGGGCCCGTTCCTGGCCACTGATGGTACCAACTAGTATACCATCGAACGAGGGTGGGGGTGTCAACCCAGTAGTACTACCAATACCTAACCGTCGGTTCCCACACTGGAATTAAATAGTTGCAAAGATAGAACCACACAGCAGACCCAAGCATGTATCAAATAGTACTTGCAACACAGTATCACGTTGATTCCTTGTATGTAAAATGTATGTAAGTTGTACAGCATAAAAATTGTGTAAGCATACTTTTCCCCCAATTGTAAATGATTGAAATATGTATAAGTAAAAGTGGCAACCACTCACTTGTAATGGTATGTAGTGAGTAGTATGTGATGTAATCCCAAATGAATGACAGAAATAAACAGGAAACACCTATTGTATAGCATTAATGATATGATATATGTATTAAGCGCGCAATAATGATGGGTCGGTTCGGGTCGTATCGGATGGGTCACGCACAACACACACAGACTGACACACGTACTAGACCTTATGTAGATCCAAGTACAAGACATTGTTGCCACTAATGATGATGTTTAAGTAAAAGTATCGTTGTTATCGAAGAAACATTGAATAAGTGTCAATAGTTATAAGTCGATTTGGTCGTTGTAAAAGCGTTAGTTTAATTTGCTCAAAATAGTTTCTGTGCCCTTTCTCGCGTTGACTTTAATTTTGTGGCCAAACAATGGCATTATTGTGTTAGTGTTACCTCGACACCACACGACATACTCACGCCACGCACAAGGGTCAAACACAACAAATTCAGTCGCACAAACAAGGTCAGACGCACGACTCAACCTCCATTCGTGCGAATCAACCCTCAATCGTGCGAATCAGCTTCATTCGTACGATTGAGCCTTCATTCGTATGATTGGCCTTCAGTCGTACCACACAACACCCAATCGCACGACTCAACTTCCATGCGCACGAATCAACCTTCAATCGTGCGAATTAGCTACTTTCGTACGACTGAACCTTCATTCGTGCGATTGGACCCAGTCGTGCGAATCACATTCATTCGCACACATTCAGTCGGTCACCTGACTCAATCGCACACAAACACTCAATCGCATGACTCATTCGCATACACTCATTCGCACGCATGACTCAATCGCACACAGACACTCAGTCGCACAACTCAGTCGCACGACATGCCTAGTCGCACAACTCAGTCGCGCGATTGACTCAGACGCATGATCCAGTCGCACGACCCACTCAGTCGCACGGCTCAATCGCATGGATGACCCAGTCGCCTGATCTGCAGAATCGCGACTGTGGTCGGGAGGAGCAGCCCCCGAGCTGCTCTAAACACGGGTTTTACACCACAAGGACCTCCAGAAACACTCAACAAACATACACAAGCATAAAACACAAGCAAAGAGACCTCACACGCACCCATACGACCTTGTGTGTTCGGGTTGAACCCGAACACCCGAAACCCTAGTTTGGACAGCCGTGAAAAGGCTCAAAAATGGACAACCAAAGACAACTACCTGCTAGGAGGGGTAGTCTAAGCTGTAGACGGTGTCAAGACGAAGAAAACGAGACCTCTCGGGTCGGATTTGGTGCTAAGATGGTGATTGTGTGTGTGAAGAGGAGATGAAGATGAAGAAGATGGTGAAATGAAGATTAGGGCTGGAATAGGGTATTTATACCCAGCCCAAGTTTCCAAAATTACAAGTTTAGTCCCTGCACTTAACCCCCGAGTTTTCCCAAATTTGTTCGGTTGAAAAACGACTTTGTTAGGTGTTTTATATTAATTGTAAAAGTTCATTTAATGTTGTCATGACTTAAGAAATGGTTATATTAAAACATTTATTATATTTATAAAATGATATTTAACGTTTTCAAAAATGAAAGTTTTAAAGTCTTTTTAAGGTTCACACACGGTTTTTAACGAATGCACACACAACGATAATATTGCACACATGATATCCACATAATGAGTCAAATAATGATGAGGAATGACCAAAAATAGAATAGATGACGGACAACACGTCAATTGACGGACCTTAAAGTGACGGATGTCACAGTATCCCCCAGTTGAGAGAATTTCGTCCCGAAATTCAGCTGGAGTTAGGTCCAAGAGTGTCATCCTCGAAAAGATGTGGATATTTGAGTTTCATCTGATCTTCACGTTCCCATGTAAACTCTGGCCCTCGTTTTGAATTCCACCTTACGCGAACAATAGGTATCCTACTGCGCTTCAGTTGCTTGACCTTTCGATCCATGATCTCAATGGGTTCTTCAACAAAATGAAAGCTTGTCATCAATCTTGATTTCCTCGATTGGCACGTGAAGGGATTCATCGGCCAAACATTTCTTGAGGTTTGACACGTGAAAAGTATCATGCACACCGCTAAGCTCTTGTGGCAACCTTAACCGGTAAGCCACTGGACCGATCCTTTCAGTGATCTCAAATGGTCCAACGTATCTTGGGGCTAACTTCCCTTTCTTTCCGAATCGAACGACTCCTTTCCAAGGGGAAACTTTGAGTAACACACGATCCCCAACATTGAATTCTAGAGGCTTCCGACGATTGTCGGCATAGCTCTTTTGGCGATCTCGCGCGGCTTTAAGTCGATCTTTGATTTGGAAAATCTTGTCTGTTGTCTCTTGGATGATCTCTGGGCCTGTCAGTTGACTTTCACCAATTTCGGCCCAACAAACGGGAGATCTGCATTTCCTTCCATACAACGCTTCAAATGGAGCACATCCAATGCTTGTATGGTAGCTGTTGTTGTAGGAGAACTCAATCAACGGCAGATGAGCATCCCAACTACCACCAAAATCGATTACACACGCTCTCAACATGTCTTCTAGCGTCTGTATAGTGCGTTCACTTTGGCCATCTGTTTGAGGGTGATAGGCTGTACTCATGTCTAAACGAGAGTACCCATCGCTTTCTGTAGCGTCTGCCAAAACGTGAAGTGAATCTGCTATCACGGTCGGATATGATTGACACCGGCACCCCGTGCCGTGTCACGACCTCTTTGATGTACAATCTCGCCAACTTATCCATCTTGTAATCTTCTCGGATAGGCAAAAATGTGCTGACTTCGTCATTCGATCAATAATGACCCATATCGAGTCATGACCGCTGTTTGTTCTAGGGAGTTTGGTAATGAAATCCATAGCTATGTTCTCCCATTTCCACTCGGGAATTTCAGGTTGCTGTAATAATCCCGATGGCTTTTGATGTTCAGCTTTGACTTTCGAACACGTCAAGCATGGCTGACGTATAAGGCAATGTCTTTCTTCATGCCTGGCCACCAGTATAGATCCTTAAGATCATGATACATCTTGTCTGCACCAGGATGAATAGAATATCGCGTCTTGTGGGCTTCATCCATGACTAAGGTTCGAACACCTCCCCATTTGGGTACCCATATGCGATCCATGAAGTACTGAATACCGTCATCCTTGCGAATCATCTGTTTATCTAACCCCCGGAACTCTTCTCCCGCAAGGTTTTCTTCTTTCAATGCCTCACTCTGTGCAATTTGAATCTGAGCCTTTCAAGTGGTTTGGATGGTCAAACCCAACGCTCGTGCACGTAGTGGTTTCACACGTTCTACGGCTTAAGGCATCAGCCACCACGTTAGCTTTCCCGGATGATACCGGATTCACAAATCGTAGTCGCTAAGAAGCTCTACCCAACGTCGTTGGCGCATGTTGAGTTCCTTTGATCCAGAATATGTTGAAGGCTCTTATGATCTGTGAAGATGATGCATTTGGTGCCATACAAGTAATGCCTCCAAATTTTGAGTGCAAATACTACAGCGCCCAACTCAAGATCATGAGTGGTGTAGTTCTTTTCGTGCACTTTAAGTTGTCGCGAAGCGTAGGCAATCACCTTGTCCTTCTGCATTAGCACACATCCCAATCCTTGATGTGACGCATCGCAGTAAACCACAAAATCATCTGTTCCGTCTGGGAGAGACAGTATCGGCGCGTTGCACAACTTCTCTTTCAACGTTTGGAACGCTTGTTCTGTGCAAATCCCCAGTCAAACTTCTTGTCTTTCTGAGTAAGCAGGGTTACGGTTGCGCGATCTTTGAGAAATTCGCGATGAAGCGACGATAATAACGGCCAATCCTAAGAATTGCCGTATCTCTGATGGTGTCTGGGGCGTATCCCATTTCTTCACCGCTTCGATCTTGCGGGATCTACGTGAATCCCGTCCTCATTAACCACATGACCCAAAAACTTCACTTCCGCAGCCAAAACTCACACTTTGAGAATTGGCGAAAAGTTTCTCTTCGCGTAGCAGCTCCAGAATAGCCCGAAGATGTTCTACATGATCCTCTTTTGATCGGGAGTAGATAAGTATATCGTCTATGAACACGATCACGAACTTATCCAAGTAAGGTTTGCACACCCGATTCATTAGATCCATGAACACAGCTGGTGCGTTAGTCAACCCGAACGGCATGACCAAGAACTCATAATGCCCATAACGAGTTCTGAACGCAGTCTTCGGTATGTCGTCCTCGAAAACCCTTAGCTGATGATAAACAGAACGAAGATCGATCTTTGAAAAATACGAAGCTCCTTGCAGCTGATCAAATAAATCGTCGATCCTGGGGAGAGGATATCGGTTCTTCACCGTTAACTTGTTCAGTTCACGGTAATCGATGCACATGCGGAACGATCCATCCTTCTTCTTGACAAATAGTACGGCGCTCCCCACGGTGAATGACTCGGTCGAATAAAACTTTCTCCAGTAGTTCCTGTAACTGACTAGACAACTCTTGCATCTCGGATGGCGCTAGTCGATAGGCGTTTCGCTACCGGTGTAGCTCCAGGAACCAACTCAATACGGAATTCCACCTGTCGTGGAGGAGGTAAACCAGACAAGTCATCTGGAAATACTTCTGGGTAATCCCGTACCACTGGAATATCCACCAGTTTCCTTTCCTCGTCCTTTTCAACTACATGAGCCAGAAAAGCGTAGCACTGCTTTCGTAAACTCTGGCGTGCTTTCATGCAGGAAATAACTTTAAGCTCTTACCCGGTCGTTCTCCCTGAACCTTGAGTACTTCCCCGTTGGCATAGGGATACGTACTACTTGTCTCGGCAACAATCTCTGCTCCATTCTGCGACAACCAATCCATACCCACGATCACATCGAAGCTTCCTAACTCAAAGGTATCAAATCTATGTCGAATGTATGATCCTCCAACGTCAACGAACACTTCCTAATAATCTCATCGGCCTGAGCAACCCTACCATTGGCCATTTCTACAGAGTAGCTAGTTTCTAGCCTACTAGGACTCAAATCAAGTAATGCACAAACTCAGAAGATATGAAACTATTGTCTGCTCCAGTATCAAATAATATAGATGCGAAGTGATGATTGAGTAAGTGCGTACCCGTGACAACATTCGGGTCCTGACGAGCATCATTGGCTCCAATGACGAATGCACGTCCCCGAGCTGCATTCCCCTGAGTAGCCGGGCCTTGATTCCCAGCGATAGCCAACACCTGTTGCTGGTTGTTCCCTGTTGACCCGGTGCCCGATTCAGCCTGGGGCACATATTTCCTGTAGTGATCGGGGCTCCCACACTCAAAGCAAGCCCTTGCATTCCCGGCGGGGGTAACCGCGTTGACGGGTGCTACAAGATTCGGCGCAGTTCTGCAATCTCTTGCCAAATGACCCGGGCGCTTACAGTTAGCGCACACCCGGCACTGCGTCCCTGGGGGATGATGATAATTGCACCTGTCACATTTGGGGTGCGGCCCCACATACTCTCTTCTGGCCTGAGACACGGCCACAAATTCCTGGTCGGCTTAGACCTCTTCTCAAACCTTCCGGCACTCGACCGGCTCGATTCCCCAACATCTTTCCCTTCTCGGCCCTCGGCCCAAAACCCTGTTCTAACCATCTCATCAGTCAAAGCGCCAGCTTTCAGAATTGCGCTCTGAATAGTAGGAGGAGCGGCTGCTGTGACCATAGCTCTAATTTGAGGCGCGAGTCCCCAAATGTACCTCTCGATCCTCTTTGATTCCGGCGTAACCAGATGCGGAACCAATCTGCCAGCTCATGAAACGATCAGTATAAGCTGCATGCCCTGCCCCCACCATAGCATGATTCCAGAACTCATGCTCCAGCTTCTGCATCTCGTTGAGAGGGCAGTATTCCTCGGTGATCAAGGCTTTGAACTCGTCCCACGACATTTGCATCGCAGACTCTCTTCCTCGTGCTTGAATCTGGGTGTTCCACCAGGTTAGGGCTTTACCCTGTAGAGAACAAGTAGCATACTTGATCCTCTGGCTGTCGAGGCACTCACTGATGTCGATCACTGCCTCCATCTTTTCCAACCACCTGGTTAGGGCTATCGCCCCACCTTTCCCATCGAATTCCCTTGGCTTACAAGCACGAACTCCTTGTACGAACATCCCCGACGAGCATTAACCACTCCAGTCTCGATACCGGCAGTACCACCATTTCCGGTTTCCTGGTTGCTCTCGTTTCCAGTCGGGTTCCCGTTTCCCGTTCAGTTTCTATCCCACCTTGGGCTCATCATCGTTGCCACCATCCCCGTGAGGGTGGTGTTGTTGAAGTGCGTCGCTCACTTGGGCCACGATAGTAGGAATCAGTGCGGCCAATTGCTGAGCGATCAGGGCTGCCATGTCGGCGTTCCCTGTTCCTTGACTGTTACTGGCAGGAGCATCGTTTGCTCTTGGTGCTCTGCCTCTGCCTCGGCCTCTGCCCCTTGGGCTTCACTCCCGCCACTACTGCTACGGGTGACTCTTCGAGGCGGCATGTTCTAATCATAAAAGAGGTAACATATCAGCTTTAGTCACCATAAGATACAAATGTATTCCACTTATCAAATTCCAATGTTCATGTTCCGGTCAGTCAAGACCACCATGCAGCCCATTTCAAGCATATTCTCGGTATACCGGTGATGTTTATATATAGGGTTCCCCGCAGCGTTCCCACCACACCCACGATGTACCGAGAATGATGCCCGATCCGGTTACATGACATCCGACCTTCCTTTACATTATATCCATAATAATCCATCATAACAGTTGTAAGTCCATGTATACAATCACGTTTAGTCTAGCGGAGGTTGTCTATTTCCTCATCTTTCGAGGTTTCAGACATATTCCTCCTCAGAGTTAATCTCAATGTCCAAGGTCAAGCGCAATAGCATGATCTGTGATGATCTCTTCGGGTTTAATACCCGGATCTGATAAACTAACTCGGCGCGCAGAGGGAACGGAAGATCCAATAGAAGCATCCCATAAAAGAGTGAGCACAAGGGCTCTCTCATAGGGTAGAAAGATCACATAACAAATAGATGAACAAATCAAGCAGCGAGGAACACATACACGAGATATAATATGCATACAGAGTCCTAGCATGCAAATCTACATGAAGGTTCCTAGGTTATAGTCTAGGTCAAGCGTATTGCCTAATTCTCTAAACCTGGCTCTGATACCAATCTGTCACACCCCGCTAAAAGCGGAAACACGGGGATGTAACGAGACCGGGATCGTCATAACACATGGTAAGCGATAGAGAGCAATATAAATAAATGATGACATGCGTGTCATGACGACACCCGACAACAAGGGGACTTGTGTCGTGTTTAGTCAATGTTCACGACAACATAGCCATAAGCAACATGATGATGATAACACATATACACATATGATGAAAATGTAAATGTTAATTCCCACAAACCCGGGAACAAGTTTCAAAGTTGATAATTGTTTACAAGCGTTAACATTGTTCAAAAGATTGTTTAACAAAAATGATAAGTCCCAAAAATGCATCCTAGGGTCTCCACTAAGGCAGCACACCTAGATTCCTGGACTTGCATGATCACCTGAAAAGATATGCTTAAAACGGTCAACAAAATTGTTGGTGAGCTCGCAGGTTTATGTAATAAAAATGTAAGTGATGCTGTAATAAATAAGCGCGTCGGAATACCGTGAATACAGTTATTACACAAGTAAATATCACATGACATGAGCTTTGCAACCAAACCTAGCGACGTACACAAAGAAATTGTCGGCATATATTCACCCAAGGGCCCGTTCCTGGCCACTGATGGTACCAACTAGTATACCATCGAACGAGGGTGGGGGTGTCAACCCAGTAGTACTACCAATACCTAACCGTCGGTTCCCACACTGGAATTAAATAGTTGCAAAGATAGAACCACACAGCAGACCCAAGCATGTATCAAATAGTACTTGCAACACAGTATCACGTTGATTCCTTGTATGTAAAATGTATGTAAGTTGTACAGCATAAAAAATTGTGTAAGCATACTTTTCCCCCAATTTGTAAATGATTGAAATATTGTATAAGCGTAAAAGGGGCCACGAAACTCACTTGTTAGGTGGTAAGTATGTATGATCGATGTATCCCAAATGTTGAATGCAAATAAACAGTCAAACACCTATTGACAGTTATTGTATAGCATTAATGATATGATATATGTATAAGCGCGCAATAATGATGGGTCGGTTCGGGTCGTATCGGATGGGTCACGCACAACACACACAGACTGACACACGTACTAGATCTTATGTAGATCCAAGTACAAGACATTGTCGCCACTAATGATGATGTTTAAGTAAAAGTATCGTTGTTATTGAAGAAGCATTGAATAGTGTCAATAGTTATAAGTCAATTAGTCGTTAAAAGCGTTAGTTAAATTTGCTCAAAATAGTTTCTGTGCCCTTTCTCGCGTTGACTTTAATCTTTGTGGCCAAACAATGGCATTATTGTGTTAGTGTTACCTCGACACCACACGACATACTCACGCCACGCACAAGGGGTCAAACACAACAATTTCAGTCGCATACAGGCCAGACGCACGACTCAACCTCCATTCGTGCGAATCAACCCTCAATCGTGCGAATCAGCTTCATTCGTACGATTGAGCCTTCATTCGTATGATTGGCCTTCAGTCGTACCACACAACAACCAATCGCACGACTCAACTTCCATGCGCACGAATCAACCTTCAATCGTGCGAATTAGCTACTTTCGTACGACTGAACCTTCATTCGTGCGATTGGACCCAGTCGTGCGAATCACATTCATTCGCACACATTCAGTCGGTCACCTGACTCAATCGCACACAATCACTCAATCGCATGACTCATTCGCATACACTCATTCGCACGCATGACTCAATCGCATACAGACACTCAGTCGCACA